>JARJEB010020862.1:0-23075 GCA_030264535.1 Liometoxenus newtonarum | reverse complement strand
CAACTTTCCGGCCATATCCAATACGATTTCGTAGAACTCGTCGATTGTAAAAGTAATTTTGATCGGAAAGTGGAAATTGCACAGAATTTTAGTGATATAAAAACCTAATCAATCACACTTCCACTTTCCGATCAAAATTGCTTTTACGGACGGACGAGTTCTACGAAATCGTATTGGATATGGCCGGATAGTTGTGCGGTGCGAACCCGTACCGATTTAAATTATTTAATTTAAAATTCGCGGGAGCCGTGACGTAATCACGGCAGGTGTGAAATGCATTTATAGCTGCGTTCGGCTATTCAACTGTATTGACTCTTTTCACTCTAAACGCTCTTTAGTCGTTCGGCTATTCCAAAAAGGGTGATTGGAGCTATCTCTCTATACGTATAAATACCCCACTCCAGCTCTGTCTGAATAGCCGAACGCAGCTTATGTTGCCTATAACTGGTAAACAGACGATCGCGTACTTTCGGTAGCTTGCGAGAACGTACGAAGTTGTCTCCCACGATGACGTCACGGTGGCGCGAGTTTCAAATTTTGTACAACTATTTTGTTTATTATATTAACAACTAATGAATAATTTTAAAATCTAAGATCAATACGGATATTATAACAATCAATTTTGTACATTTTCCAATGAGGTGAACAATCCTACCGCCAAAAACTGGAATGCCTCATTTATGTTGGTATTGCACAACAGCACAAGTAATAATGTAAAACTTATAAACTGAGTTTCTGAGAAGTTAAATGAAATCAGGTTCATTATCATTAACGGAAATTTAACTGAATTACAATTAATTAGTAAGAGTGCTTTTCTAATTGCTTAAACCAGGTTATAAAATGCAATAAAACAGCACACTTAAAACTATCCGAATAATGTAATTAATAACAAATTTTACGATTTTACCATATCACTAGATTCTGAAGGATCGAAACAAGTAAAAAAAATCGGTTCCCACAACTTTCCAACCATTAATTCAAAAATGCATAATGAAATTAATAAAACGCATACGCATAAAAAGTTACTTACTTGAAATATGACGTTAATAATCATTTATTAAGAAAAATTCATAATTGAATGTTATTAAAACCATTACAAATGAAAGATAAAAATATAAGAAAAATATAAACATGATTATAATATAAAAATGCAATACAAATAAATTTAAAATAATGGCTAAGCCAACTTATATAGTCTACATAAAATATGGATCTTATCCTTTACGAAAAATATAATATTTCTGTGCCTTGTTTAAAAAAACATCTGTAACCTTCAGTGATTTTGGAATAACACCTTCATGTACATGAATATTTTCACAACTGTGGTAACCTCCCTGGGCCTAGGGTTGAACATAGAAGTACTTATAATTCAAACCAAAAGGATATACCAATGAAATACGTCCATCATTATTAATATAGAACATGTTATTGTCAATATTAATGAATTTTGGCACGCTGAAGATTTTTTCTCCATTTTTGAACAAATGGCTGTTCGTAACATGTTTATAGAACTCGTGTGTACTATACGAGTTACTACAGCAATTTTTATAATCATATGAACATCGTTCGTGAACAGCTGTTCGACGAAACAACATCCCTTGATATTATTTTTGCATGTATTATTTCTCCCGAAACAAATATTAACATTCAAAGGATCCATTGACCATTTTCTATGTTTATCTGATACATGAAAATAATCATCATTCATAAGGTGTGAAGAATTCATTTGATTCCAGTTTGTATAAATACAATTAGTAACTTCATATGGTTCAAGTTCACGATCACTCACTGTAGCAGTATATTTATACTGTGGTAGTTTCCCAAATGGTTCGCATATCATAATTCGAATTCCTTGCTTCTTTATAACTTCAATTTTAGCAACAAAATTATTATAAAAAATTTGAATAAAAAACATGTAGATAGAATTTTTATAAAGTTGTTGCTTGATCGGATCAGTTAATTTCAGGGTGACTTTGTTTTCCTGTGTTTCAATTGTTCCAACAGCATGCATTTTCATTAAATGCTCTTTCATGGAGATCATTATTTTTGAGGAGAAGTTGCACCGACTCGCTGTCGACAGGATGGTATGTCAGATGTCAGAGAAAATGTCAAATCCTGACAACCCTACACATTAAAAATGTAAATGAGGTTTAAACAGCAGGACAGTAGGGCTACCAGTCAAACATCGTTTGGAAATATTATTTTAACAAGTAACAATAAATAAACCTTAGTGCTGCGTTTCCTTTTGGCGATTTGCGAGAGCGCTGTGTGGGCACTTGTCAGCCAATCACAGATCTCTCGCAAATCGCGATATGGAAACTAAGCTTTAAACTCTAAAAAAACGCAAAGAATTGATGAATACATACATATATTTTTTTTTGATAACAGCTACAAAAGAACATAAAACAGCTGGCTGAAAAATGAAAACTGCCCTATATGAAACGAACGGACAGTTCGATTTAGATCGGGTACTTTTCAGCCACAGCTCTCTCGCAAATCGCGATATGGAAACTAAGCTTTAAACTCTAAAAAAACACAAAGAATTGATGAATACATATATTTTTGTTTGATAACAGCTACAAAAGAACAAAAAACAGCTTCAAACAAACCTTAAATTGGCCATTACCAAATAACCATGTTAAATCACCATATCGAGTGGTTGGCAACCATATATGCATGGAAAAAATGACAAATAACTTTCCATATGGTTTGAAGTAAATTTTAATTTCATAATAGCTTTATTATGAACGCAAATTTTAAAAAGTAATAAAATAAGTAAATTATATTACATTTCATAAATAACTCACTCTTTACGAAAAATATAATATTTACTTTTTTGAATACCTCGTTGAACATTTTGATGATCAAACTTAATTTCCACGTCGCCACAACGACGTGTATAACCTTCAAACCATCTGTACTTAAAATTCAATCCCAACGGATATTTCAATGAAATATTTCCAAATAAATCAATATAAAACATGTTATTATCAATATTAATGTATTGATTCGAAATTTGGCATATTCCTCCATTTTTGATCGAGTGCAATTTGCTGTTTATATGTTTATAGAAGTCTTGTAAATTGTATGAATTATTACAACAACTCCGATATTTATACGAACAGTCTGTATGTTTACTTGAAAAACATCCTTTATTTCGATTTTCGCAATTATTTTCATTAGCATCCTCACCGAAACGAATATTCAATTTCAAAGTTTCATTATCTCCTTGTCCATGTAAATAATTTTTTACAAGCTTCGAATTTAAATCATTCCAACTTGCAACAATGCTGTAATGAACTTTTTCATCTTCGGAACTCACAAAAGCTGTATATCCATATTGAGGCATTGTACCAAATGGTTCGCATATCATTATTGTTATTTCGTCGTTATTCGTAACAACAATTTTCACAATGAAATTATTGTTAAAAATTGAAATGAAAAACATGTAAATTTTATCTTCATAAAGATTAGGGTTTTGTTCGATTGGTTCAGTCAATTCCAGAGTGACTTGGTTTTTTTTCGTTCTAATTATTCGAACAGAATGTATTTTCTTTAAATGCGCTTTCATTGCGGATATTTTTTCCGAGGAAAACTCACAGAAAGTGCAGGAAAATGTGGATAATTTTGTCCGTTCAGTGATGCATGTTCTCTCATGTTCTTTCAATGTCAGCAATTTCGAAAGAGTTGCACAACCGTCATCAAAATACTTACACGGATAGAACATATCGGCAAGAAAGTTTTCTACTTCATTATTTTGCCACGTGTTCGATTCTTCAGTTTGATTGCAATTAAAACAAACGTGATTGCCATTTGATAATGTGAATATTGGTGGCGATAACGATAACCAGTCTTCGCATTTATTGCAAAATAGAAGATTCCTGTCTACGTCACTTCCATTGATAACGTTGAAAACCTCAATCAGTTTCAACTTTTCGGTTATTTTTACAGGAAGAGGAACTTCTTCAATTTCCGTCATTGGTTTGTCTCTAAAATAATAAAACAATTTTTATTAAGGAAACCGAAAAATATGTAACACGTTCAGTAAATACGAATTGCCAATTAAATACTTAAAAAAAATGATATATTTTTATGATAAAAGTTCTAATAAACAGGAAATAGTTACTGACTTGATTAAAAATGCTGAATAAATGAATTTATGACGCCAAAGCACAAGCCAAAGTCGGTTGCAATTAGAATGCGCAAGCGCAAATAAAACCGCTGTTTTTGTTAAACGTATTGCGCTTGCGCACACAGCCAGAAAGTCAGAGTATTCTTCATTTCATTAGGTGCTTTCCATTATGTTATTGTGAGCACGCAAACGAGCCCACGCGCACTATCTCGAACTCAAGTTTTGTTCTATTTTCTTTAGGCTGGAGCGCAAGCTTCAAATAAAGTTATAAATACTCATAACAAAAATGGCAACACCACTATATAACTTCCGGTTTAGATATTCTAATGTATCGAAGTATACCAATTCAAAATCGAAGAAATGGATGCTAAAACAATTAATTTGGTTCACCTTGTAGGTACATTTCAGAATGTTGTAATTTTTTATAAGTATCTAAAAATTTGCGTTGCTGCCAAATTTACATAAATTTCCGGCTGATAACAAATCATAAAATTTTTACTAAATTGAAATTGAATTGTATGGCATAAAAAAAATGTGAATCATTTCATTGAAGCAAAAGCTAATCTACTCAACACCGTCATTAAAAGTTTTCTAACAAAAAAAAAATTGGGTTTTATTTGCTAAAGTTTTTTTTTTCACAAAGTATTGTTTACTCGAATGTTGATGACATTTTTCAAAATCATTTGGTGAAACTGAGAGTTTTTCACTTTTTCAGCAATCAAACAAGTGGAAATGCGAACTCAAAGGGTCCATTTCATTCTAACTTTTTGGTGATGTTTTTACGCTTCTCCCACTTTTACGTTTATACGTTTTAACATAACTTAAACTTTTGCAGTGTTAAATATCTTCGACAAAACAAATTTTTCCATTCCATCAATCACAATATATTTTCGTTTTTGTTGATGTTCCTATAAATTTTTTCCTTCGTTCTTCGCTTTGTGCGATAAAACGAATCTATTTTCAACGAGGATGGTTTTTACACTTCGACGATTACGACGCACTTTTTTCTCTCTTCGTTTATACTATTTTTTATCCTGCTTGTTGCTATTGGCATTTCATTTTCATCGTTTAAAGTTTAATTTCTACTTAAACATCTGAAAATCTCAACGTGTCGTATACTTTCATCGTTCGTAATTGAAAACCAACTGTAAGAAATAATATACAGGGTGTCCCAGCTCCCTGATTGGTCAACTTAAATTGCTTCCCGTTTAAAAACGGTGCTTCCCTGAATATTTTGGTATTGGACTTTCTTACTCAGTTTTTCATGTAGAATCTGCCGTTTTCCGCTGTATCGTTTAGTCTGGGACACCCGGTATAAAACATAAAAACAAGCATGAATGAACTAATAAATGATTGAACGTGACGAGAATAAAAATTCATGAGTTTGCTGAAAAAGAAGTAAACATAGCAAAAGTGATAAGAACAGAAAAGAACAAAACTTTAAATTTTGATTGTGAAAGCTGTACTTTTACGATTTCACGTTTCTTTGTAATAATGAGGATGAAAAATTTAATTAAATTCAAACGGCATGCACTTGAAATGAATATGGAAAAGGAGGCGGAAGAAAAACGAAAAGAAAATTAAATAAATACTGTAAGCACGCCCATAAATAAAGAAAACGGGTAAAAGAAAATTGGAAAATACAATAAGTACATAAATCATAGAATATAATTCATGCGATAAGGAAGAAATTTCAATTCAGGTTCAGGTCTAGGTTTAGGTCTACGTTCAGGTCTACGATCAGGTCTAGGTTCAGGTGCAGGTGCAGGTCTAGGTGCAGGTGCTGGTTCAGAATCTTAGATTCTATACATGTTTTAATAAAATGTTGTCTTTAAGTCATATTTTATTAATTATCTCTTTTTTTTTCAGACATTTCCTAATTAAGAAAATAATTGATATTATATTGTGATAATATAAATGAACAAAACATGTGGAATACGTCCTACATTTATGGGTACGACAACTTAAGTGGATGGGGTCATCGATACTTTTTCACGTACTACAATGACTTTGACCCGAATAAGTCGACCTATGCGATTATCTTTGAAGTTGCTATCTTGATAGTCATATTTTTAATATCCGTTATCACAAACTTCACAATTGCTGTTTGCGTTTTCAGGTAAGAACAAAAATCGCACATTTTTGCACATTTTCAAATATTTTTCATTATTTCAAATTTTCTACTTATAGCTTTTCTAAGCAAATATGAGCCCCGAAAAAATTTGAACGCGTACACTCAATAATACACTCATAACTTATATTAACACTGATTTGATTTGCAGAACATACTTTTCGTACATGTTGAAAATTCGCACGTATTTATATTCTAAAACTTGTTGCCTGGAGTATAGTATATTCGCAAACGTAACCAGCGCTGACCACGCCCACCAAGTCTCTTGTTTGCTTAGAAGTGCTGTATATGTTCATAAAATTACAAGTCCTATTGCCTTTTCGGACAATATTTTTTTTTCGTCAAATTATATGAAATCCTATAACATTACATTGGTGTAGGTAGGTACTCAATAATTAATGACACTTCGTTAATCTCGAATAAAAAAATTCATGACCTCAAAGTGCCGCATCTCCTTTGATATAGCTTCTAGCAATCAATCGTCATTTTTTTAAATTTTCTTCTTTCACTTTCTCAGCATTAAAAATGCGTACTTATATCTCTTTTTCTTTTCTTTTCTTTTCTTTTCTTTTCTTAACACATCCGTTATCCTCCGCAATAGTTTTTTTCTGCTAACAGTTTTTATCTGCTTTTTTCCAATGTTTTTCGATTTTCGTCTTTGCTTACTTTTGCCCGTTTCACCCGTTTCATTCTGTTTCGAATATATCCAATACGCGTCGACAAAGTAATACATAATCCTCACATTACCGAGAGAACAAACAACACTGCACCTTGGACGAAGGATAAAATAAACAAGAAGAAAAATGTGTCCTAAGTTCATGACTCATGAGTTCCCAACTCCACAGTACAGTAGGTCTTATTGCGGATGAAAGTATAGAACCGAGTGACGTTGATGGATGAATCGATAGCATTTTCAAAGTCTTCTTATATATATAGAGTGAGTAATGAAAGCTTCCAATTCCAATAAGTTTCAAATAAGTATCAGCATTTCCATGTAATTGGATATTTTTGTCGAACACTTCATTTTCGACTCACACCTTGTGATCAGTCTTGTCATTTCACTCCAAAGTCCGATCAGGTTTAACACTAAAAAGGCATGCTTTTCATTTTAAGAGGAGTAGGTTCTTTTTCAAATTACTAAAAATTGGCTTAAATTTTTGGTTTCCGCAAAAGGGATCATTAAAAGTCTGATTTTAATCAAATTGGCTTTAAAATATGATTTTAATAGATTTTAATGTGTTTTGAATTTTACGTGTACGGCTATAAAACTTGACGGAAGATTTTCAAATCGTTTCTGGTTTTTCTAAATTCAATTACTTTAAACTATACTCGTAGATTGCTTTCCTTGTTGTTTCGTTGCTTCAACATTTATCGTTATATGTTTTTTTTTGTTTTCAGTGTAAATGTGTAAAACCTTTTTTATTCGTTCAATTTGCAATTGCAATTTATTAAATCAAGGAATTTTATTCTAGAATTTCGGCATTTAAACCTTTGAACTTTCATGATAGTAACTTTAACCATTAATCTGGTTAGTGTTTTTTTCTGATTTTTTTTTGTGTCTTTATGTGAACACCAACAATCTCGTGTTCCTAGAAATATTTCCTAGCTACTAATTATTTGCCGTAAAATTTACTACAAACCCATTTTGCGAAGATATCCTGAAATAAAACTAAGTGAAAAGCAATGGGAGGTAAAATGATTAAAACGATTCAATAAAAATAGAATGAGTAAATATTTCAACTTCAACATGCAAACAAACAACCACAATAAACTAAAACCAATTTAACTTAAGAGCAATAACCACAATTTCCCCAATATCATTTGGAGAATGTTTTTTCTTTATATATTTTTATATTTTCGATTTTCCGGTTCTATTTATAACTTATCAGTTTTCAATTCCAATTTTTCATAGGTATATTTGTGGAAATGTATTTGTCTACCTTGTCTATTTTGTTATTTCTCCTGACTTTTGTTTGCACACCTCTCCCACGCAGTCAGATCGAATCAGTCAAGTTAAAGCTGCATCATGTAGGTACAAGTACAAACATCTAACAAGTTGCATATCCTTGTAAGTTTCGTATATCCTTGAACTTCTTCCACATCAACGTTTCACGGTTCGACCCAACCCGACGCGAGCGAGTGAGCAACAGAATTATCCCCCCCAAACGAAAAACTCACAACTCCAGAATGAAACTATTTATAGAATATCACGCTCACTGGGGCTGGTTGTCAGTTTTACTTATAGCTTATCGGGTTTTCCAACATCCAACCCATTCAAATTCATCTCTCAATTGAATAGGAAAATTTAATTACACTGGTTGCGGCCTTTGTAATTAAAAATTCAAATGACCTAAATAAAACTTCATGCGCTTTTACAATTATTTTCTTATATTTTTCCCAAATTTAGTTAATTGAGTTTCATGTATTTAGGATCCTCGGGATAAGAACCCTATGAGGCAAATATTATTCGACCTTTAATTTTGCAATATTACTTTCTATATCCTATTATCCCATATGTTTCCGGAAAATCGAACCGCTCTTACGTTTATTGCATGATTTTGCAATTTCCTTCATATTGAAGCATGTACGTGTTGTGGAGAATGAGGAAACGTCGAAAGTGGACTTCGATGTAATTCCAATCCTTCGACTTTCATACCTTGGCCTTGTAAAGAAAACTCCTTCACAATTTCCTGAAAACGAAAACTCTTTCATTTATTACAAAACTTTTAATCTCCATCACCATTTTCAATACATTAGGTATAACTCAGAGACAGAGGCGGATTGAATTATAAAAGCGGCCCTCAAGGATCCCCAAATCACCGATCCTTCGGGGTCTCGATCCGCTCCTGGTATAACTGCCGCAATATTCAACTGAAACAATAAATGTTCATCTTTCAGATATCCAGACATGAAAACAGTGACAAACAGCTTTGTCTTGAATTTGGCAGCGGCAGATCTACTATTTGCAATTACAATGCCCTTGGTTGCCTATTCCAGAACAACGATGTCTTGGCGTCTGGGAGATTTGACATGCAAACTACTGCCCTACACGCAGGTATCTATAAATTCTATTCTTGCACGAAAACAATAGTAATAACTGATAATTAATGAATAATTCTAAGAAGTAATTGCATTAATGGTCACTGCTTAATTGAATAATTATTGCAAAATTCTCTGGGGTAAAATTTTAATTAAATTAAATTTTCTTGATTCAAATCTCCCGCAAATTCCAACCTTCACACAAAATGGATGACACGCTGAAGGTAAAAGTCACCAAATTTAGGTTATGTGCCAACTCCGTATTTTATCAGTATGTTATTTCATGTTATATTAATTTATATCTGATTATTTTCTAGTTTTTGGCTGGAATAGTCCTCCTCTGGACATTAACTCTCATCAGCATAGATCGCTACAGATGCATCGTGGTCGCACCATATCGTTCCAAAATAACCAACCAACGAGCTTCGTGTTACTGCCTCCTAGTTTGGTTCATGACAGCGCTTGCCATATCACCAATAATCCTCTGGTTCCGCCAACAATCAACAAACAACGGCCTCCAAGTCTGCACCATCATATTCCCAAAATCTAACATAATCAACTATTCCATCTTTTTCATCATCCCGCTAATCCTCATTGCATGCCTCCTCCCAATGTTAATCCTAGTCTACAACTATCAGAAGATTTTCCAAAAAATTCTCTCCACCAAATCCACGTGGGCGTCTTCCTGCGTAATGGTCAGTTCCGTGCATCCTCAGACGAAACAGTCTCGGCGCCAAAGCGAAGTCTCCCTCACGGATATTTTCGTTCCATGGCCCGGAAGGAAGTGTTCCAACACGCAAGTCAATCCGAATGGTCGCCATGGATCGTTAACACAACACGAGGAACAGCGACTCAACAAACACATCAAGTGCGTTCGAGTATTGTTTTTGAACGTCCTCATGGTGCTTCTTATGTGGTTACCCATCACTATCATCATGACATTGATATACGTAGATGGAAGTCGGCCAAATGAGGACACTAACTTTTTCTTGCGATCCTCGCATTTTATTGTGTCGCTGATTATTGCGTTTTTGAATACAGTGGTGAATCCCTTGTTGTATGGTGTGTTGTCGGATAGTTTTCGTGCTTGTTTGGTGCGATTATGCTGTAGGCGGTCACTTGAGAGCAATAACAATCAGCAAGTCGTCAAAGAGAATACGATAACGCCGAGTAGTTGTCGGAATTTACCGAGTGCTGCTTTTGTAAATATTTCTACCATTGCTGCTGCTACTGGAGGAACAAAGAATGGAAAGGATCGACGGCAGAGTTTATTGAATTCGTCAAGCGATTTCAACTAAGACCAATTTTACAGTAGAAAGAAATCGAAACAAAAAAATATTTTATTGTATATACTTATAATAAATCTATATATATTACTTATTACTAGGATTTATTATCTATAGCTAACCTAACCTTGCTCATAGATTTGTTGGGAGTGTGCGTCACCCGTCACGTCGGAAACTCGGAACTAATTCAACTTTTCCTTTGCTTTCTCAATTATGCTTCAATATCAAAGTCAAACACTCAAACATCCCTTTTCGTTGGCGTTGCTTTGCTGCTAAACAATCAACCATCAAAAATACCTGTCTATTTCACTATCGAGCACCGTCTTTCTGTGTATTGTTTATTTGGATATGTCTTTCGTCCTTGCATAGTGAATTTAGCACTTAGCAGAACTCCGAACACTATATGGATCAGCAATTTTGTTCAAACAACGAACACAACGTAGAGAAATTGGAAGTGTTTCATTTAGGTGGAGGAGTCTGATGGAGTGTAGGTGGAAAATTGGAAATTGTGTTGATTTTATGACAACTCACGCAAAGTTCAAATGAATTTGTGCGTCACTGCGTCATCATACAAATTAATGAGGACTGAGGTCCTGTGGAGGTCCTCATTGTGGTGGCATTCGAGGAACACAAATCAACGAAGTAATATTATATTCGAACGAATTTCACAAACAAAACTCATTTATTTATCATTCATGTGCGTTATTCACTAATATAATATTTAATTAACTTATAATTCCAATTAGTCCTTGTACGTTGGATTCTCTGATTTTTAATTTTAGGATTTACGTATGAGTAGGTGCGTAGATTCGTATGTTTGCCTTGTAATATGAATATTGAAAATTTTGGGGAATTACCTGAAAAAATCTTGATTTTAAATCATCTTGTCTTGTCTTGAAGATGTAAACAGATTCTTGTCTTGATGTCGTACTGAATTTTTGAAAAATACAGACTAGAATACTCGTGATCCACCAATCACACCGCAATCTGTTCATTATTAATTAATTTCTTATGACATTCAACTATTTATTCCAATTTATGAATAGAAATTAGGTGGAAAGTGAAATTTACTTTTTGATAAAACTCTTCTGAATTTAATCTGAGTATGAATATTATACTTAAAATAATTTACATTTACCCATATTTATCCAATAGATGTGAACCTTGAACGTCATTATTTTAACTGACCTAGGTTGCTATTTAAAGACCATACAGTTTCCATTAGTCCTTTTGTGTGCGTCCCCGGTTAATAATATTACGGAATTATATATAATTAGTGTACACGCAGCAATCGGTAGATTGGGGACATCAAAACGAACAGAAACAAGGAAGCGCATATTCGTATTGAAATATATATTTTGATTATCATTATAAAAACATCAATTTGAACAATTTTTATAAAGTATTTAAAATTATGTATTATTTCCTTACTTAAACACGTTTGATCAAAAGGAAGATCAACGTCGCTCCAACGGTTGAATCAAGTTTGAAATTACTTCAGAATTAACGTTTCATTTGCGGTTAATGCGATATACAGTATACCCGAGAAGCATCGGACCCCCCTTCCTTGATAGGATTTCTATTCGTCTTATAACTGACCGAAAAAAAATTATTAGTTTAGAGCATTAGGAAAAAACAACTAATTTTCAAAGCAATGACTTTAATTAATTAGGAATTGCTACTACAAATATTTTCCAATTGCTATGCACTTGTAAAATTATAGCGTAATATTAAAATTTTCTCTAAATGTGAACCAAAAAAATTAATTTTTGATTATTTAAGTACTGACGGCATCTATCATCTGGCACTAAAACTTTCATGTTGCACTTAGTAATCCAGTTTCACGTCCATTACAGAAATTAATATTATTACAGTCTATACACTTACAGTAAACTGTAATGGTAATTTATAATTTAAGTAATAATGCGGTCGACTTGAATTTGTAATTTAAAAATCGAGTAAGTAAGAAATCCTTTATCTAAAAAGTTAGTTGAACATGATTAAAGAATTAAAATAAAAGAATTTCTCATTTGTAAACTACGAGTTGGACTATTGACCAATAGGTTGGAGCACTTTGTTATATTTGAAACAACATGTGTTTTGATTTTTATTTTCAGAATTAGTTACTTAGTTAAATTATTATCAAGATTAGTAACATGCAAACGTGATATGTAAATGCAATCGGAAAAGTCACAATTTAATATCTAGAAATAAATATGTTTCCATGTTTAAGTTTCCAGTGTGTGTGTTTAACTTGAGTGACAACTTTTTCATTATGCTATTCAACGAATGTTTCAATAAGTTACCATGACAACTTGGTTGAACATATTGTAATAATCGATTGCGTACAGTCACAACAAAACAATAACAAAGAATTCAGTAAAAACTATCTATGTTTCCAGTCTCTACACAATTTTATTCACTTTCTTGTCAATATTTCCAACTTTTCCCTTTTGCGCAGTGAGCAGCTAAAACTATGTAAATGTTTCCATTTAGTCTAGTTTATTTTATTCTTTTCTTTGTAAATATATAAATTAAATTATTTAAATATTATAAATTAATACATATTTGTTTCAAAGTCAATAAAGCTTCATTAATGAAAAAACTGGTGATAGAGTGTTGTCATTAATTTACCCCTTCTATAATTTTATTGCAAATAAATATAGGTGGAGGTATCACCTCACAATTTTCTGGCTATGTACCAACTAAAAGTTCTTTCTATCCCCGAATATTTTCTAGAATGCTTTGAAACATTTCATTTAACAAAAAAATGGTTAAAAACTATTTGCAGCAAGTTATACTTGACTGCAATATTGTTTGCACAATTTATCTTTATATCTAGTAACATAGAAATTTATTACATAATTTTCATAAAAATCCTCGAAAAACTGAAAATCCTATTGAAAATGCGTTTCAAAAGCAAAAAAGACCTTAAATATAATTATGATTTATTTGATGATTTAGAAATTAATTTAATAATTTTCACAAAAATCATCAAAAAACTGAAAATGCTAATGGAAATGCGTTTCAATTACAAAAAAATAATAATGACGTATTTAAAAATGATTATGATTTATTTGGAGATTTAGAAATTCACAAAGGAAGGAATTAAAACAAATTTAAAAAATAATTATGATTTATATTGTAACTTAGAAAGTTATTTCATAATTTTCACAAAATCCGTAAGAAAGTGAGTCTTAGAATGAATAAAATGAGTTTTAATCATAAAAAGCAAATAGAAACAATTTAAGAAATAATTTTGAATTATTTTGTGACTTACAAAATTATTTAAAATTTGTCATAAAAATTCTCAAAAACCTGTAGATTGTGATGAAAATTAATGCGTTACAAAAAAAATGATAAAAACGAATTTAAAAAAAAATTATTATTTACCTCGGAACTTAAAAATTTATTTAATAATTTTCACAAAAATCCTCAAAAAACTGAATGCGTTTGAATTACAAAAAACTAGAAATTCACAAAGGAACGAATGAAAACCACTTTAAAAAATAATTATGATTTATATTGTAAGTTAGAAAGTTATTTCATAATTTTCACAAAATCCGTAAGAAAGTGAGTCTTAGAATGAATAAAATGAGTTTTAATCATAAAAAGAAAATAGAAACAATTTCAAAAATAATTTTGAATTATTTTGTGACTTACAAAATTATTTAAAATTTGTCACAAAAATTCTCAAAAACCTGTAGATCGTTAAAAAAAATGATGAAAATGAATTTAAAAAATAATTATTATTTAATTCGGGACTTTAAAAATTTATTTCATAATTTTCACAAACATTCTCAAAAAAGTGAAAATTCTAATGAAGATGCGTTTCAATCACAAAAATGGAAAAAGATGGATCTTTAAAATAATTATTATTTATTTTGTGATTTTCAAATTTATTTAGAAATATTCACAAAAAATCTTGATGAAAATAACAATCACAAAGAAAAGAAGAAATATAAAGAAGACTTTAATTTTTTTTCATGATCACCTTACTTTCTTATGCCTACATACCTTCGGTATGTGGCCAGAAAGTAAAATCAGTCACTTTCTGTTTTTGATAACACGTTTGACGTCTTGTCTTGACCTGTCCATATGAGTATCAACAACATCAAAAAAGGGATTCGCATTTTTTGTATGGCCATATACATATATTAATTATTCGAAAGAAAAATAATAAAATATAAAATCTAAAATCAAAAAAAAATCAAGTTAAAATTTAGAAAACTGTTTCATGTCATATAAGTACATATTGTAATAAAATAAGATACTGTAAATATACTTCTTTGAGTATGGAAAATAAAATTTTGTTTAATTGTTACAAATTATTATATAAATCACTTTTTACTACTAAATTGTTGAGATATAACCTTTCTAAATAGGTGAATGTGAATTGTTAATCATTCGAAAGTTGTTGAACCTGCGACTCGTTTGCTGACAAGTAAAAATGCATATAAAATCTAATTAATCTTCTTCTTGGTTTTGTCCATGTTTTTGTTGAGTGAACTTAAAATGTGTGATTGGTGGCTTGCATAAATTGCGTTGTTAAAATAATTCAAGAAGTAATTTTTGACTAACATTACAACAACAAGAACCGTTAATGTCATTCATTTTTATAACAAGAAGAATAGTTCTCATTCACATTATACTTGCAGATTATGTTAGTTTATAACTTGCTGCTTCAAATTATTTTATTTATTTATTCGAAGTTTTGAAATATTTCGTTTCAATTAAAAGCAGTTAAAAACCATTTCAACCAGGTAACTTGGCTGTTTAACTGTTTGCACAAAGCTATTTGTATACTGTAATCGCAGTAACTGTATTAAATTTATCTTAATCTGAGCAAAGACACATCTGAGTAATAATGATTTTTTTTTTGGGAATAACACTGCATAGCAACTCCGGCTGTGGAGATTTTGAAAGAAAATTTATTATAATTTATTTTTACATATCTTAATAATTGTTTGCGGGAGATGTTTTGACCTCCAACTTGTTTGGCAAAAATTAGGGGATTACTAGGGTTCTACGATCGTCGAATATTACGCAGGCTATGGTAGGCAATGACGGAAAGTTGTGTGGTGCCACCCGCACCGATTTATTTGAAGAAAAACTTGAATAATTTTCAATTATTTTTTCTTCAACCAAGAAAACTAAGGTGATATTTTTTATATGTTATGACACTGAAAATTTTATTACCAAAATAATATAATTATAACAATAAATGCATGTAGGGATATCTATCAAAAATTGTTGCATAATTATATTTTTAAATCTAACAAAAATTATTTAACATTACTTTTATTCGTTATACTTTTCGTAATCTCACTTTTGTTTCTCCTTTCAATGTAAGTAGTTATTATTATTATTTCTCTGAATAATGCTCCTGTTTTTTCTTTCTGTTGTTCATGTTCATGTTCGTGTCGTTATTATAGTTGACAGTGACATTGGTATGTTTTGTATTTTCGTGTGTATCCATATGTAAATAAGGTAAAACCATTTCATTGATTTTGTCGACTATGCTCTGACTCGTACAGTAAATACTCTCCTCTTTGGTAATTTCTTTATCGCTGTCGCTCCTACTGGTATTGTCACAATTCTTCGAATCGACGCTGTTAGTAAAACGAAATTTCCGTTCAAAACTTTCTATCGATTTTAATACGTGGGCAGTTATCGAATTTATGTGGTCGACCGCTGCAAATAAATAAAAAAAATGAAGAAACGTATAGCAATCACAAAAGAATAGCAAACAAAAGAATAAGGACGAAACACATATTGTCCTCAATAATAACATAATAAATTAAAGTATTACACATACACGCATATTATTAATATTGAAATCACGTATTATCAAAAAAAAAAAATCAGGTCGTTGACGACTTTTTTGGCGTCAAATCTTCAATGCATGCATACTTACATTTTTTGTTGCCATGCATCCGTCCTTTTCTTCTTCTATCGTCGTCATCCTCATCATCATTTCCTGTAGCACCAAAACTGTTTACCATCGTACTTATAATTCCAGTACTTTCTTTTCCCTTGCTCTTCAAACTAGGGATGACTAACAATAAGAAGAGGATGGTCAGAAAAGTCAAAATCTTTTTAAAGATGAAAAACTTTAAAATCAGTTTACCGATCGTAAACAGATCAATTTTGAATAGTTTAATTTTGTCTAAAATGCCTAGAAATGCATGCGGGGAAACTAGATCTTGTAAGAAATCTGGTATTAGAAATGGTGGTTCCGGTTCATAATAGTTGTGGGTCGGCGACAATGGTGGTAGTTTACGATGAGGTGGCCCATACACAGCACCTGGGCCATGACTGGGGATGTAAACTGGTGCCAGTGTCGGTGGTACATATACTGGACTCGACAAACCGTAGCCGTGCGATGGCGTTTGATGATAGTTCCTGGTGAGGAGAAAAAAAAAATGGTTTACCTTCAAATATTACAATGAAGCAATCAAGAATTTAGTGAGAAGATTATAATATGAGTTATCCTGCTTAAGGTTTGTTCTTATTAAGTGATTTTTTTCATCATTCGAACCCTTACCTTACGGCATACCTCGAGCCAGCTCTAATTTTTGAGCTTCACGGAACTCGTGCCCGTTTTATGCAATGGGACGAATTTTTGCTTAAGGTATGTACTTATTAAATGATTTTTTCATAGAAAGGATTACTCTCCACCGAAGGGATTCAAACCCGCAACTTGAGGCATACCTCGAGCCAGCTCTAACCTTTGAGTTTCACGGCACTCGTGTCCGATTCATGCAATGGAACGAGTTCTTGTTTAAGGTATGTTCTTATTAAATGATTTTTTCATAGAAAGAATTACTTTTCTCCGACGGGATTCTAACCCGTAACTTACGGCATACCTCGAGCCAGCTCTAACTTTTGAGCTTCGCGGAACTCGTGTCCGATTCATGCAATGGGACGACTTCTTGTTTAAGGTATGTTCTTATTAAATGATATTTTCATAGAAAGAATTACTTTTCTCCAACGGGATTCTAACCAGTAACTTACGGCATACCTCGAGCCAGCTCTAACTTTTGAGCTTCATGGAACTCGTGCCCGTTTCATGCAATGGGACGAGTTCTTGCTTAAGGTATGTACTTATTAAATAATTTTTTCATAGAAAGAATTACCTTTCTCCAAAGGGATTCTAACACGTAACTTACGTCATACCTCGAGCCAGCGCTAACTTTTGAGCTTCACGTAACTCGTGCCCGTTTCATGCAATGGGACGAGTTCTTGTTTAAGGTATGTTAAATGATTTTTTCATAGAAAGAATTACTTTTCTCCGACGGGATTCTAACCCGTAACTTACGGCATACCTCGAGCCAGCTCTAACTTTTGAGCTTCACGGAACTCGTGCCCGTTTCATGCAATGGAACTAGTTCTTGCTTAAGGTATGTTCGTAATAAATGATTTTTTCATAGAAAGGATTACCTTACGGTTTACCTCTAGCCAGCTCTAACCTTTGAGCTTCAAGGAACTCGAATCCATTCCCTCTAATAGCACTGGCACGAGTTCTCAACTTCCGCCACGGTAATAAATATGGCTTCCTTGTAGCTCAAAGGTTTGAGATGTAAGGTGCTGGTTTAAGTCACATCGTGGGAATCATTTTTCTTATAAAAAAACATTTAATAAGGTTTTTGAGCAACAAAAAGATTTTCTTACATCGAAATTGGAGGTCCATAAGTACCATACCCATAATCATGTAGATGGGCACCGGAAGATTGAGGCCCATAATTGTTTACTCCACCAGCAGATGAACCATAATTTCCAAGACCACTGGGTATTCCAGTTGGTGGTACCTCTTGAGGATAATCATGATAATCTTCGTAATGGTGTTCAGGAACCTCAGCATGATTACCATGTTGTGCATTGACAAGATGAAAGTTCTCTTCATGTAGGTGATCCACAGCTGGATGTGGACCATCCAAATGATTATGATTATGCACATAAATCGGATGAACATTCAAATCATGGTGATCACTGTTTGCATCCACATAGACCACTCCTTGAGGGGTACCATCAATCGCATGATCATTTAAATCATGAGTTACTTTATAAGCACTGAGATAAGAGTCTCTTTTGTTTCGCGTCGTATCACTATTTAGTTTGATTAACGCACAATTTGCCAAAATGTTGATACATGTCAAATAAATCAATAGGCAAATAATGAAATTGAATGACATGCTCATGATGATGATGTTTCGTTGTACGGTAACTGACTAAACAATCGAAGTGAGCGTTCTAAATTTTAATGATCTAACCGCAATGACGAAAGAGACATGGACAACAATTTTATTATTAAATAAATAATAATAATCAAATTTGGGTTACTTGCCACAAACTTGCAAAACTATTTTCAGTAGTTAACTTTGGTTAAATGATGCTTGTACAGTAGTTAGGAATTAAATGGTGACACAAACCGCAAAAACAAAACTTTATAACCGATAATTGTAGATGGTTAATAGTAATAATAATGGGGTCCACATTTAATGCCGGTTCGCGTTTGTACGTGCTTATCGTCAGTGAACTACCGCAACTATAAAACTATAAAGGAACTACTTCCATTCTTCAAATATCGTTGAATAGATTAATACGAATCTGGCGTTACATCGGGTGGGCAAAGTTTCACTGACTGACTGACTTAGTTGGCGACTTATGGGCATGGCGGTGAATACAAATCATGATTCTTCAACTGAAGTATAATTACGTGCTGGCTATATAAAAATGACATATACATTATTCAACGTCCAAAGAAATAAGTCTTTAATTGACGACAAACCGACTTGTCATTTGTCGTCCATGCCACATCCCCACTCTCTCCCCATCCGTTGGTGTGTCATGTGTTTGACTCTAAGGTAAAATAAACGCACGGTATATCAAATTGATTTTCTATTTAAGCAAGTTATTTGTTTTCAGGTTATAACCTTAAGAGCAGAAGAAAATTTTATTTTAATTCAAAGAAAAACTTATTATAAAATAATTTCACCAAATGAGTTGATCATTTCATTTATTGTTCTTCCTTATTCTTTCGTGCCGAAGAATTCTACAAAATTAACAATTACATTAACACTTCAATAGAATCAGAAATAGCTTTACCGACGTGTTTGGATTACGTTTTAACTAATTTGAGAATAACTTAATACGATTTGTTGTAGAAATTCTCGGTCAAATGTGACTTGCATATTAATTAATATTCTAATTTGAAAATTATTAATCATCTAAATATGCATATGCCTATGAGAATTCTTAGTCAAGTTAATGGTTTTGAAAATGTTTGGTATAAGATTTCAGATTTCTACAATCCCAAAACAATGAAGGGAATAAGATGAGAATATACGCGTGTTACTAAGGAGACGCGCAAACACTTTCATATGACAATTCAAACTTTATCCAAAAGTTAATTTTTACTGTGTGTGTGTGTGTGTGTGTGTGTGTGTGTGTGTGTGTGTGTGTGTGAAGATTCCGGGCAAACCAAGCAATGGATCGGGATGAAATTTGGTGCTTGGGTAGATGTCCTTCTGGTGAGATCCTGGAGTAAAAAAAAAATGAAAAATAAATGAAATAGGCAAATAGATGAACAAAATCGGTCGGTAAGGATTAAGGAAGGACACTAGGGCAAATAACGTAAACGTCAAAACAATAATTTGTGAATCATGGCCAAACAAAAATACGTTCTTATAGGGAGTCGAAATCTCTCCATTTTAACTCCTATAACTTTTTCTCGTACGATGCATAGTTTGTGAGATATGAATTCCTAAAATGACAAATTTTTGTGTATTCTTGTGAACAAGATTCCGGGCAAACGGCGCAATGCATAGGGATGAAATTTGGTACTTGGGTAGATGTCCTTCTGGTGAGATCCTGGAGTAAAAATAAATATGCACATAAGTGGCAAAATATTGCATATAGGTAAAAATAAAAATAAATTTCTTATAGCTCACATTTCAATTTCTATAACATATTTTCGTTGGATGCATAGTTTGTGATATATAGGTACGCATGGTTACCATGGCGACACCCTATAACATTCTCTAAACACTCTAAACAGTTAAAATCGATAAATGTAACGTATGAAGCATATGAAGATCAGATTAGTTTAAACGAAATATGTAATATACAGGGTGTTTTAAATATGTAGTATACTGGGTCTTTCAAATGTTTTCTTTTATTTTTAAATTATTATTTACTTAATTACGTATAAAATAAATCGGTACGCTAAATTCGTAGCGCACAACTTACCGACCATATACAGTATGATTTCGTAGAAATCGTCGATTGTAAAAGTAATTTTGATCGGAAAGTGGAAATATGATTGATTACGTTTTGATATTACAAATTACGTTTACGATCGACGCCTTCTAAGAAATCATACTGTATATGGTCGAAAAGTTGTGCGCTGCGAATTTAACGCACCGATTTTTTTCGATCGTAGTAATAAGTTTGTTCGGAAATGTCATAATTTAACGGTGTCTTTAATACATGGTCTAAAGTTAGAATATATTTTTGAAGTAACTTTCAGTTTATAATTTTTCTTTCTATCTTCACAATAAGTCAATAACAATATAAATTTTCATTGTAAAGTAACATAAGGAATAACACTCAGTATAACTAGTTGTAGAATTTTTCCATAATGTCGTATTTATTATTCATCATATCAATCAAAATTTGTCGATATTCTTCCATTTCTTTATGATTGGTTTCGTGGTAGCACGGCAACGCTTGGCATCTTTTAATCCAGTTAACAATGTTTGGATATTTTTTGGAATCGAATGGTACTAGGATAGAAAAAGCTGTGATCGAAGTAACCAAACTGAAGTCAGCAATGGAAGCACAATCGCCCCCCGCAACCCAAAAATTTCCCTGGAGGAATGCATTCAAGATACTGTACATTTCTTCCGCGGCGGCAAGCTGTTTAGTGGAGACACCAGCGTCAATCTCACGCGTCCACATTGGCATCTAAAATATAATAAAGAAAAAATTATTATATAATTAATAGAATTAGATTAATATTTTTTAATTGTATGAAAATGAATTTCTTAATACGTACAACAATTGAAAAGTGTAAAGAAAAAACTTTTCCACTATCAAAATGTAGACGTTGATCAATTACTGCTCGTTTTGCCAAGTCTTTCGGATAGAGTGAGTCAGTTTTTCCATATTTTCCGACTAAATATGCCATGATTGCATGACTATCGCCAATTGCCGTGCCATCGTTGTCCAAATAGGTTGGAACAGTATGTTGTGGATTCATCTAAATACAGAGCATTTATTTTACCATCGAACATAGCATGTCCTATCTTCGACGGTAAAATAAAGGAGTCAAACTCATGGCAACGGGGATTTGTATTGCTAACAGCACACCGTCCATCGGACTTGACGCCCAACGTGTGGCACGAACCCATGACCCTGCGATTAATAGTCTCATGCTTTACCGACTGAGCTATAGCCGGGCAGACTTTCGAAGTCGCTCGGAAGTCGTATGCCAGGAGCGTGTCGTGGACGGACACCAAGCAAGAGACCGAACCTACTCAACTCAAGGCGAACTCCTGAGACGACCACTGACAACACGATTGCTAATTAAACCGACCGAATGTCGACGAAGGGAGAACGCCCGACTGGTTGCCTACAGTAAGCGGCGCCAGTTCCATCATAGTACATGATTTGATAATTTTCGTTAGATTTGGTATTGAAATTTTTAATAAACAAAAACCGAAGTATTAAAAAGGCGATATAAATTTATAAATCAAAAGAAAGTAGAGTGAAAGAATATTAACCAAATTAAAATTTATTTATCAATTTACCTTCAAAAATTCTGGTGTAAAATTTTCCCCTGTAAAGATATTCACACTTACAATATCCATTTCTACACCGAGTACTTTCACTATCCATAAGACAGCACGGCATGGCGGACTAATATAGTGAATGTAAAGTTTTCCCACTGACATTTTTCTTTACTCTCCTTGTAATAAATGTCATTCAAATGTTCTTGATGTGATAACTATTGGTTTGTTACTGCGGCTTATTTCAATAGTTGAAATAACTCGAAAATAAAAATTACGGATAAACACGAGCATAAATAAAAATTATAATGAAAAATTTTCACGACAATTGCGACTATGTTTTTTTAGGTCAAGCTGTTGTATTGAATGTTATCAATAAATTTTTGACTGTTGTTTTGGGCAAATGCAAATCACATTATAGATAAGGATAAAAAATACTGATAACTTAAAAAAGCGAAGTCAATACTTTTAAAAATGATTTTTTTTGTTTCATCTGATAAATCATATAATCAATATTACCGCTAAAATATTTTTTATTTTATCCGCAACGACCAAGTAAAACAACCATTATTAGGTGTGTATACAGGCGTGTATACCACTCGCGAATAATGGAGCTTGACACATGTCAATAATAGGTCATTATTCCTCTAGAGATTTACTTTACGTCAAGCACAGCTCTTCGCTGCATTCAATAA
>JARJEB010020853.1:0-10382 GCA_030264535.1 Liometoxenus newtonarum | reverse complement strand
GCGATCAATGTTATGAAATTGACAGAATTTCTCGGGTTCCTTCGAGATCTTAGATCATATAGATAAGTTGGATCGATCACTTCAAATTCGTTAAATCTTGTTGAACTTTAATACGCGATTAATGTTATTTAATTGCAGTGATTTCTGAAAATCCATAACTCACGGTAGTGAGTTATGAAAATGCATAACTCACGGTAGTGAGTTATAGGTAGGTACCATTAATCACTCAAAAAATGCTAATAATGACCATATAACTAAATATGTGTAGAAAAATAATTTATTTGTATAAAATTGGGTACTTCAAAATTATTTACTGTCAGAAAGAATTCCTGTTATTAAATTATCCGCACCTAAATTTGTTTGAAATTTAATATCGTATTATAATATAGATATTTCGTAAAATGCATGATCAAAACACCAACGCCAGTAAACAGATAGAGTCGTAAAATACAATAAGTACTTACATAAAATTTAATACAAAATCGTAAAATTTGTTACTTTGTTTAGGCTTATAAGTTGTAAACACTATACGAGTAGGACTCGATAGGACTACTCTCGTGAAAATTGAAAAGATCATGGGACGTAAGCAAAAGTTGATTAAAACTTTCGTTGCGTTATTAAATCTTCAACGAAACCGCTGTTCCTTCCGTTCGGTTTTTTCTTTTTGCTTTATTTATCTTGTTCTTTTTTCTTCCGTTCTTCGCTGTAACTTGTACATCATATACCAGAGTTCCTGGCACTTCCCGACTTAGTCCTTATTGCATTTCACTTCGTTATAGAATTAGTTACTTGTTGTACTTATTCGGATGATGGTTGTACAGTTGTTAGTGTAATGCCCGATTTATTATTTTCCTTTCTTTAGTTTATTCTTCGTTGTTGTTCATTGCAGCTGTAGAAAGGGAAAAGAAAAGAAGCATAAGTTGAATATTAAATGTCATGTGCACCCGTAGGATACAAGTACTCAGTTTTTAACTTTATTGCTATTGCATAATTCTTCGCCAGTTTGGCAGCTTTTGCAGGATCTTGAAATAAATTAGTTTCATTAAAGGGTGACTCATATCCCAATAATAATATTTTGAATATAATTATTATGTGTTCACAACATTTATGTTTTTCCCCCACTTTAGGAACGCTTCGAAATTATTTACGAACGCGGGTAGTTGAGATATTCAAATTATGAAATTTCGATTGGTTCATTTCACATTAATGCGAGTGTTACAAACCATTGAAATATCATCATCAGCCAATATTCGTCCACTCTTGAATGTAGAGCTCTTTCTTCTGTTCAACTGTAACAAAGCGGATGGATTTGGCGTCAGTAAAGTCGAGAATCTACAGAAGCAGGCGCGAGTCCGCAGCAGTTCGGAGATCGCAGCGTACGGTGCAAGTGCAAGAGGCCGGGCACGAAATATGTCAAGCGACCAAAAGAACGCGAACGGCCATGAAGTAGAACGCCCACCTGGTTGCATATGGTGCTCTGCCAGCTCTGTCACACCACTTCTGTCGGTCTTGGGCTTTCTGCATCCAATTCTTTACTACGCTGTGATTTGAAGTTCCAAGTGCAAAATGCGCCAGAAACTCATAAAACAATTTTTATATAAAAACAATAAAACGTGTAGGTAGACTATATAATCGTCGTTTAACACCCCGCGCATGAACACCAAACAGTGACTTTTCATATCAGCATCAAGTTATTAAATTGTATATGATATAATTTTAAAGCTGTTATGAGCATAGTAAATATCACAAGGCGAATATAAAATACTTAGGTACGTTAAAGTTTTGATATACATTTTTTATTACACTCTTATCTTTTCTGGTGTATGACTGTATTCAGGTATTAATAATTGAAAAACTTTAGTAATCTTTTCTTATAAAAGATATCTCAATATTCAAGAAAATTCGGCGGTTTAAAACGGACTTAACAATATAAATGGAAAAGAATTTCAGATATTGCGCTTCTTTGCAATTGCAAATCCGTTTAATATACTGTTTCTTGTTCTTTCATTCAATCCACGATAGAAATACCCCTTCATTTTTCAAGCGTTGCTTTAAATTCCGATTCATCCGATTTTGGAATTTTACATGTTTTATTCCTTTTTCCATATGTTCCAAGTCGTGATTTTGTGCTGCACAAACGACTTTTCTAGCGTTCGTCGTTGTCTTTTTCCCCTTAGCTTTGCATTTTGCGTTTCGTGTCCGTTTATTATAGTGACCATTGAAGAAAAAAAATTTCTATTTCCTTATTAAACATTTCTTTTGATTTTGTAACTTACATAGAAAAATTCTAACATTTATGGACAACACAAAATACAAATCTCCAGGATGGTTGCCTATACTACGAAATTATGTAAAATAACTTTGAATATTTAACTCCCCCTTAAATTTCTGTTATATATTATGCACTGGTGCTGTACAAGTTGCGGACAATTACTTTTATTTCAGTAACTTTAGTTTTTTAGTTTTTGAAAACTTTTCAGTTTAGTAACATTCTTGCAAACTTGTGATTTTTTTCTGCAATATTCTCATCTACAAGCTATGAGTTTAAAAGGTTTAAATAATATAGACATGTAGAAATAAAAAGTGGAATTGTATGATTTCAATTTGCAATACCGCTGGTCCTTTTATTTTTTTCCCTCACTTGAAAGAAATTTGTGTGTGTGTGTGTGTCATTCAAGTGAAAACTAAAAAGGTCTCTAGCCATTTTTGCATATAGACAGAGCCGGATTTAGTATTAGGCCGCCTTAGGCCCTCCGACAAAACATATTTTTCAATTTCATAATTTTACAAAAAGTCAGCTTTATGTGCCTGTGCGTGGCCGAGCAATGCCACAACGCCAATCCACGCATATCCATGTTGCCCAAATAGGCTTGTCGTTAGATTTCCAGGGTTAGATTTCGGAATGCTCGATAGGTAGTTTTGGGCAATATATGTTAGCTGGTTAGCATAGTGTTGTTGCTCTAGCTCCTAGCACAACACGACCACGACGAAAAGTGCCGTTGTTAGGTAGGTTGTATAGTTGGGTGATTTACTCGACGTAGACGATGCTCCTCTTGCCGTCGAAGGCTTGCCAATAGCTGCTTGCGGAAGCGTTGCCCTAAACATCCAAACGCCTTTGCCTCCTGCATATCGAGTTTGCATGCATACATACATATATCTGTCGCTGGGCAGATTGGTTTTGAATTTTATCGACGCATCGGTGCGGGAAATAGACGTCTTCACCTTCCTGCTTCCGGGCCTTTCCTCCATCCAGCTTATACCCTTCTACACCGGGTATGCGGTAACAGCAAAGTGGACAAAAAAACTGAATCAGAGACACAACTGGTTTTTGCTTCGGTTGACTTTTATATATTTCGTTTCTAGTCCTGGATGTGTCGGCATTCGTATAGGTCTCTATATTAGTTTTGTATGTGTGAATAGAAAATCCAGAAGCGACAACAACTGCTTTTAACCCCTTTATGGAGATGCGCCAAGTATATTTTCCACGAAATGGGGAATTTTCCAATGTTATTCCTACTTTCTACCGAAAACATAAAAACGATTTCTTGACGTGAAAAAAATATTGCAACTACAGCAACTATATTGCGGGAGTCGACCTTTTCAAACGACACGTTTATTTACACTTTTGCGTGTTCGGTGTTTGCCAATTGTGTTGTGTTCTAGTACATTTTCTTCCAATTGTAAAACGCATAACCAAGAAAGGAAAAGCTACAAAAAAAAAACATTGTGAGTAGAGTAAATCGGGGAAAATCGAGCAAATCGGGGCGAAAACGGTTTGTAAATGCGTCAATCTTTGCTTAGTCCCGAATTCCATCGAATTTGTTATACAAGGTGTATCGGAAACAGTTAAAATCACTTAACTAATTTCTTGGCATTATATTTCACTAGGTAGCACAAAACATTTCCAATTCTTTCATTGATAATCTGAAACACTCAGTATATTAAAAGTATATTGGAGGTTTGTATATGGAAAGCATAAGGTTAAGACTAGAGTAAGAAGTTGTACGTTTATTTTGAAGGGTGAACGAAACGCCTAAGCGGTATATGTTTATAAGACAGCTTCAAACTTAGGAAGGTATAGGGAAGAAGGGAAATTGCTGTTTTATATTCAACACTTTGACGGCGTTTCTGAACGCATCGCGACGGAGACAATCTTTAGCGTCTCGCCGTTTTGCATAATTATGTTCGTGCACAGGCACACTCCTTTCGCGGATGATTGTCATGAGTCCCGACGCCTTTAAGCCATAGCCATGGTCATGTTTAACTTTTCTTTATAAAGAAAAATGGTTTGAAATTTTATGCGTTTTTAAATTTACACCTGATTTACACTTTTCGTTTCTAATTTTCAAGCATTCAGAACACAGGATACGAAATTACTTCGAAAGAATTGAAATTTCATCTTTGATTTAATCACAGCACTTTCAATTTATTAAAAAAAAATCTGTTCAAACCTAAAAATGTTTGTATTAGTCTGGGAAGTTTATCGGCATGGAATTTTACAGTTTAATTTTGTGTTGTTAATAAAAAACGGGTTGGTAACTCAACCGGTTAACACTTTGGTTGTTGATCGGGGGGTCGTGGGTTCAAATCCCAGAGCCCTATCACGAATGCGATGAATTGTATTGTAGTAAAATGGAAATGCAAAAACACATAAAGTCTCACCCACACGAAAACGTCTCACACTCGAAAGGGTAGAGTAGGTGAAGGATATACATAAAATAAAAAAGAATAATTATGTTACTTTTATTCCGCCATAATTTGCTAAATTTCCAATTATCTACCAACATTTATAATATATGCTGAAAGTTGAACTAAAGTTTAAAAATACAATTTACATCGGAATTGCATGCAAAAATAACATAACCAAATATCGACAATATTGTTCCAGGTAATAGCGCCTGTGCTATAGAAAATGTGCACGCATATGGGACAACTTAATTTTGTTGGGAATTTCTCGCAAATTTTCTCTAAATTACCAATTCAAATATCCATTTAACAAAACCCCACCACACTACATCAGGTTTTTGGCTTCCTACCAAGCAACCAATCGAATCGCTATATCGTGGCTCTTCATATAACCTAAAATGAAGTGGATGAAGGAGAATGCGAAAGAACACATACATCATGTATATAACAAAGTTTGCCTAATAACCAAAACTCCAAGTAAATTAACGACGTTATTCATTTACATAATTCAAATGAAATTGTGTTCTCTGTTCTGTTCTTCTGGCCTCTCTTTAATTTCCGACCACACACCGAAGATATGGTTGCTAGATAGGTATAGGAAAGTAATGTAATCGAAAATAATCAAAGACTTACCTGCTTTATTTCGACGTTTGTAGCTGTGAGAAATTAAATAAATCAGTAACAATCACAAGACAATAAATGGCTAGATAGCATGTTACTAGGGCGACGCTTTAGACCAAGCGTCGGCAATGCCACGCAACGCCACGCACAGATTTTAAGATTTCAGAAACTGACCACTTAGAAAACTTGTTCATAAATGTGTCAATGTCTAAAATTGCAACTTCAGTTCAGCCACTGACAACTTATAACTGGCTACCCTATTCTTATACGCCATAGCAATTTCGGTGACGAATACTGCTGGAAGCACATGAATAGGTTGATCGACATGTGTGGCCTCGTTGAATACAGAGAGAATCGACGAAAATGTTCTATTCACACCATGCTTAGGAATAGCTGACGTGTGCGCTGTAATAACAAAAAAACAAATAAAAATTAATTTCATCGTAATTTTTCAAAAATAATATTTTGACATACCACTAGTTTCAACTGTTAGCTGGTTAACTTAGAAAACTTGTTCATTATAACTTTTGACACACTTGTCATATACAGAGCGTTTATTTTACGGACGAACATAGCATGTAGCGTACGTAATATGTTTAAACCAGTATTGTTAATATATAATCTACTTCTCTTTGTTCTTCTTTCCTTGTTTGTTTCTCTTCGTTGCCCACAACAGAATTAAATAGTAGTCTATTTAATATCTAATTCGCATCACAATGCTACGTTATTTTGAAGTCCGTTGCTGTAAGTACGTACGTCGGAATTTCAAACTTGGTTGTTTTGTCGACCACGTGGAAAATACGATTTCCAAAACCCAACCGAAACCGCCGTTCCATTTTTTTTTCTTTGGTTTCTCCATTTTCCCTCTTTTCTGTGTCCTCCTCTTTCGTTTCCAAAGGTTGTTTTATTTTTTGTATTTTTCTTGATGCTTTTTTTTTCACTTTTTTTACTTTCCGATCGTGCACAAGGAAAGTATATGGTAAGGAAAGAGACCGGAAGTAAAAATAAATTTAATCGGACGTTAAATATGAGAGCTATTGATGGTCAAAATATTATTTTTTTCATATGACTGATAAACCAGACAAAAAATAAGTAAAGTCTTCAATTCTCTACATTTCAATTCTTGTATAGAAAAATGAAGTCGATTTAATGGCGAGAGGGGTACGCAGCCAGGGGTCGGATACATCAAATCGCCTTATTAGTTTTTCTCAAAAAGGCGCGAAATTTGAAATATACTGTATTGTATTCTCACCTCACTTGACTGTGCGTGTTCTTTGGGCAGCCTATAGTTGAGTGGTTCTCAACCTTTTCACACTCGCGGCCCGGCAAACATACATTACGTTGCGACCCGGCAAACTATCAAGATTGAAATAAAAATCAGTGTTAGCTTTTTAGGTTGTTATGGGCAAACAAATATGGCGGACCAGTGGCAACATATTTGTATCAATACCTTTTGTCTAGGAATATTATATTAACTCTATGGCACAGCGCAACCATATAGGAATAACACCGCGGACCGGTCGCGGTTGAGAAACACTGGTTTAGAGGTTTTAGTTTTTTATGGTTAAACAAATATGGCGGACTTGTGGCATCATATTTGTATGAGTCTATTGAGTCTATTAATATCTATTATAACTCTATGGCGTAAAGCATATGAAAGTGCAATATGTGGTCGGAATGTTGTGCGGTGCGAATGTGTACCGATTTTGTAAGATGCTTTTTGTTCTACAAAGTGCTATAAAACACTCAACCAAACCTATACAAAAAGAACTAAGTACGAGTTAGAAAGTGGCTTTCGAAGTCAATGTTTGTTGGGAAGTGGAAAGAGAATGTGTGCGGTGGTATTGGAAGTACTGAAATACGATGGTGCGGTCGGTCTTTATCACAAGGACACGAAAACGCGACAAACTTTTTGACCTCAGTCATTCACCTTTGCCTTGATGCGTTTAAATATTTTGACGTATTATCATTTGTTTTGCAATAATTCCATTATTATTTTGTCATTTGCTATTCAAGTAAGAATGCATTTTGCCTGGTAGCTGGTAGCATCATAGATTTCCACAATTTCTACCTTTAAGCGATTGCAAGTTGCAACTGATTGTAACCGGAATAAAAGAGTAAACTGGGCGCAGAATACTAGGCGTTCTCCAACCAATGAACCAATACTACACTTACTTTTATGTGGCTTTAGGTGGAATCAATCAATATAATTTGCCGGAAAGCAGAGCGTTCGTTCGCGATGAGTATGCTGGAAACTCATCGACCATGCAGGATACAGGAAGAGAAAACGAAGAAAAAGTGAGATGAATAGAGGGCCGTTATAAAAGGGTGGCGTTTCGAGAACATTGAAAACCGATGAGAAATTTTCATCCGCATTGTCCGCTTTCATCACAAGATGCATTTCCATTTTTCTTACATGTTTGATTTCGTTTCTTATGTTTTCATATATCTATTTGCGGTTTTTACAAAAGTATTCATTAATAGTAATTTTGAGAAATGTGTGCAGTCGTCGGAAGCAAACAAAAATCCTGACTGGCGCCACTGGATTTCCAACGTACATTCCGATTAAATAGTAGGTATCTCGGCGGGAAATTCAAATTTTTGTAACGAAATAATATTTTACGGTATGTTGGTATATATTAATAATTTAATAATGAACATATAAAGTCAAATAATTTGACAAGTGACAATGAACACACCAAAAAGTTAGCTCGTTCAGGTTTGGTTCAGGGAATGTACATTAGCTTAAGTAGCAATCAGTGGTTGAATCTTTAAATGTTGCAAATGCCTAATTTTAGTTCACAAATTTCCCGGTGTTTTTGTTTGCATCTACCGACTGTGTATGTTCAATTTTGATTATTACTGAATTTTATAGTTGTAATCTGTACAATTTTGTTTTTATATCGATTGAAGAAGTTGTTTTCGAATGCTTGTCATCGATATTCTATTTTATATACAGGGTGTTTAAGAAACAATTAGTTAAAAACTGAAAAAGTTGTGAATTCCAAATAAATTTTATTATTCATGTCTACACACAAAAAAGTTTAGGTTTGGTTCAGGCAATGTACGCGTTAGCTTGACAAGCAATCAGTGGTTGAATCTTTAAATGCTGCAAATTCATAGTTTTAGTTCACAAATTTTCCGGTGTTCTTGTTTGCATCTACCGACTGTGCATTTTCAATTTTGATTATTACTGAATTTTATAGTTGCAATCTGTATGATTTTGTTTATATATCGATTGATATGAATTGTTTTCGTATGTCTGTCAACGATATTCTATATTTATATATACAGGGTGTTTAAGAAATAATTAGTTAAAAACTGAAAAAAAGTTGTGAATTCCAAACAAATTTTATTATTCATATCTACATCTTGTACATCACTTTGTATATTTTACTGTATCTATAACCAATAAGTCCTATGAAAGTTTCAAAAGGACGAAGCAACCGTAACGATACTGCTGCGTGACATTTCACCAGAAGTGGATTAATCGGAATCACTCCCTTTTTCTTCTTTTTTTTCCTCATATTTTCTTTACTTTCTTAACATTTTCTCAGAACAACCTAATATTTTTTTCCTTTAGTTCATCAAGTTTTTTGTTCCTTCATTCGTAGTCTAGGTAAGTACCTACTTATTTAATGTTTGGATTCAGTTTTTTAACCAACTTTTATAAACTTTATGTATTATTCTTCTTATATTTTTGTACATTAATTCTTACAAAACTTTTCACTACCGCGTTACTGTAGTGATGTGAAAACAAAAGTGAAAGAAAAAAAATCGCTGCGTTAAATTTGCACCGCACACCTTTTCGACCATGCACGCTACGTCAATCGTAAAAGTAATTTTGATCGGAAAGTGGAAATTGTACAGAAATTTAGTGATTTCAATATATTCAACGTCATTTTCTGACTTAGATTTTTTAACGGAATACATGACTTTCCTGACTATCTCCTTCGGTATAGTCGGAAATTACGGAATACATAACTTTCCTGACTATCTCCTTCGGTATAGTCGGAAATTAAAAATAGTAATTGAACAATTTTGTCCTGAAAATTATAATGTAAATGAATAAACCTTCTTATTCTCCTCGAGCACGTTAATTAATTTTAATAATTTCACAACTGTCTGCTACTTTGTTCATTCAGTTTCTTTGAATTTCAATTTCCTTCGTGCAATCGTTAATTTACTTTTGTGATGGGGGTTAGGTTATTGAAGACTCTTAATGTATTAACATAGGCAACCAGGTCTTAACCAGCTGAATTGTGTGAAAAATATGTGTTCTTGAGATTCGATCTTCTAATTCGGTCGGTTACTTCTCTAGCCTAGACCGATTGACGTGTGTCATGGGTGCGTTGTTAAAAGTATAGGGTGCGTTCTGAATGTATGGGGTGCGTTACATTTTAGTTTTGTTGTTATTTGGATCAAACGCATTCTTGGTTTACGAAAAATTGAAAGAAAAATGTACGTATTTGACGCACTAGGAAAATAACATGTTTGAAAAATGATACTTTTTGCGTTTTATACGGTTCATTGCACGAATTGATAGATCTCTAGATACGATTCGCCTTTTTCCTGCTTCAATCTACCATCGTTAGTAAGGTTGTTGTGTTTTTGTAAAGAATGATAAATCGTATTGGCAATGATATTTATATATCATAATGATTCTGAATTTATCCAATACACATAAATCCGCATTTATCGTTTACATTTTCAAAAATATTTTTGAACTTTTTATTTATTCGAGTTTATACAACAAAACATCAACGAAAACGAAAATTAATAATGCTTTATCTTTGTTTCAGGTTGGTATGGAGTTTCAGTAACATTAAACCTTAACAATACAATATCATAAGGAACTAAGAGAATCCTTATCGTTTCCCAGTTTATGGGTAAGTTTTTAAATGTTTTCTACATTTTCTTATTCGTATTGTTATCCGCCCTTGCAGTTGCATATCTAGTTACTTTGAACATAAAATTGGATCGTCGAGTACTGAGTGTCTCGTTAATTTGTAAATCTTCAACTTTCAAGTAAATCTAAATAATCTGTTGTGACTAAGCCCACCTGCTTCGTCACA
>JARJEB010020847.1:0-12938 GCA_030264535.1 Liometoxenus newtonarum | reverse complement strand
TTCATTCAACCTGACAATCCGTGCGAGGAATACCGTGCGTAACGGCTGCACTATTGAAGAAGACCGTTAAACGTTTTGGGACATCCGATGATGGTAAAAATCTGAAAGAATTGGGATAGACCTTAATAGACCGAACCTCTTAATGTAAATTATTTTCAGATTTTTACCACAACTGGAAGTCCGAAACCTTTTAATGGACTTCTTAAAAAAATCACCCTGTATACACTGTATGCATGGGACGGTTAGTCAGGTTCAATGAAATTATTTGCTTAATTTAGCTTATAAAATTGAAACTTACTTACAAGTTTCTTTATTTCCAAACTCAACGAATTTTAACCAAAAAAAAAGTGAAAAATAGAATTAATATTCTTGCAATTATTTGCTTAATTTACCTTATCAAAATTACCTGTTTTCATTCTCCAACTGAACAAATTTTAACAAATAAAGTAAAAAACAAAAGTAATATTCATCATGGCAAGGTCAACCCAGTTCGGTGAAAGTATTTACTTAATTCAGTTTATCAAACTGAACTTTACTTACACGTTTTGCTATTCCCTAACTGAACAAATTTTAACAAAAAAACAAGTGAGGAAAGATATGTAATCAGTCAAAATATCGAAGACGGGTTTTCAACGGATCTACACGAATCTGGCTTCCTTGAGTCGGAAAAAGTGGTTTGTCCATATCCCTGTTTGTTCTGTCCTTCTGTCTGCCTGTCGTGTGTGAACCAAATTCCGGGCAAACCAAGCAACGGATCGTTATGAAATCATGAAATGTGGCACACATTGGTAGATATCCGCCGAACTGAACCGGGAGTAAAAATAAATCGGTCGGTAAAGAGGGATTGGCTGTCAAAATATTAATTTGCGTATCTGGCTAAATACTGCTTCTATAGGCAAAATGTAGAGATTAGAAAATATTCACTTGCACACTGGCGCTCGTGAGAAGTTTAATACTTTCCAATCTTGTTAGGTAAACCATTATTACGATCAATAAATTCTACGAAATCGTAGTGGATACGGTCGGAAAGTTGTGCGGTGCGAATTTAACGCACCGATTTTTTCACTCATTATTCATTTTGAGTTTTTCCCCCTTGCTGGAAAAACTTGCTGGATTGCTGATTGTGATTGTAATGCTGCCTAGACTTCTGGCAATTATGAATCAGAACGTCGACGATTTGTCTTCGAATTGTTCAGTCCTCGGAAAACAATAACCGCATCGCAAGGGGCGTCAGTCGATTCGTCCAACAACTCGTCGTCAAATATAATTTCTCATTAAGTTTTCACTAAACAATAATGTATAAGAACAAAAGAATGGTCGTCGGCTCCCGAGGATATCATCTTTCACTAGTCACTGCACTGAATTCTAACGTGAATATTTATTTGAGTGTGGAGTCGACCACATCAACTACAAAGAGATGGAAAAACATGTTAAGGCTTGTGTGTGTGTGTGTGTGTGTGTGTGTGTGTGTGTGTGTGTGTGTGTGTGTGTGTGTGAGTTCAGTTGAGTGCGTGGGTAATAATGAAATTCTAAAGGGAAGAATGGAAAGTGGAAAGTGGAAAGTTATGGTCGGGAAGAATTATAAGAGGAAAAAGAAAATGAATGTATGAGGAGCAATTTCACAATGAGAGAATTTAATAATTGCTGAGTGGAAAATTGGATGAGTGACTTACTGAGAATTGTGGACTGTTTGGAAAGTGAAGGAAAGCACTTGATTATTATCTGAAATGCGCTGATTTAATATTTTGATATTGAAATTCTATGCTATTGAAAATTATATTCATTTTTTTTGTGAAGATGCCGCTTGTATTTTTAGATAGTCATAACAATTTTATGAATTTTCTTCATTTCGCCTTTAAAATTCGCTCGACTTGAAAATTTATTTGAGAATTGTGCCATTAATGATTAATGAATAGCATGTAAATCAAAAGAAAAATGCATTTTAACCCTAAAACCTCTTAAAACGAAACGACAAGAGTTAATAGTAATTTTCGCAACAAGTTGGGTTGAGAAGGGTCACATGAGCGAATGTTTGCGAGCTTGAGCGAAGCGTGTGCGAGTAATAAAATGAGCGAATATTTTTTTCTTCTTACTGAATTTATTACGTCAAGTTTAGAATTATGATTTATTACTTAATTATTTTTTTAAGAAAATGTTACAATAGGAAATTCAAGTTTTGCTTTGTCGTTTCGTATTACCATTTCTGTTTTTGATATTTTGGATTTTGGATTTTCTTACATTTATCTTTTTCCTTTTTCTCTTCTCATTTATTTTTGTATTCAGTATGGGGCATTATTAATGTCCATTTATTCTTGCATTTTAATCTAGAATTTTCCGTATTGTGTTTATATTTAATAAGGAATAATTATTTTTAAGGAATTCATAAGTATAAGCTTCCAAACAGTCAAACAAGCGAATTATATACATTGGAAGGAAGTATAGAAGGATCATGGATAGAGAAAAAAAAATAAGATTGATGCCATTTGAATGTGAGTTATGGGGGAAATCTCATTTATTTCTTTCTCATTCATTTCCTTTCTATTACTAAATATTTTTATTCTTCGTTTCTAATCGCTTTTATGGATTAATATTTATATCGTTACTCTTGCTGTTTTATTTTTCTTTAACACACTGAGTGTTAAAATAATAAAATTAAAATGTATCATTCCACTGGAAAAATTATTTACGGTGCGAAAAATGAAATCTCGAAGTGATCAGGACTCAGGACAATAAATTATGCATTATTTATCGATTATGCATGCATTGAATGCAATAGTAAATAAATATATTACCAAGTTGAATGAAGAATTGGAGAGAACTTTAGGGGGCCGATGGAGAACGATAGGATGACATTGATATGACAGGATCTTACAGTTGCAGGAGCAATGTAAAATAGAAGTGCTTATATAGTCAGAAAGGGGAGAGAGAAAAAGAATTTTGGCTTATCATCCTTACACAGCAGTGTGGTAATTTGTTTTCGTTTGCAAATATGCTATAAAAACAACTAAAAAGCATTTATTAAACGTGTACATACCGTGTGTTTATTTTACCATTGATCATAGCATGTAGCGTATGCAATTTTTGTAGCTTGTATTGCTAACGACACACTTACGGGCGGGGAGAGAGTGGGGATGTGTGACGGAAGACGACACACCACGATGACAATGCATTGTACTGACCTTTCAGGTTATTTTATGTAAAATAAATCACGAACAGTCCGCAGACTATTATTTCCAGTGATGTACACTTTTATCATTTCTACATTATTTTTATCGTGCATCGCAACTACCATGAGTTTGACTCGTTTATTTTAGCTGTGAACGTAGGACATGCTATGTTCGACGATACAGAAAAAAAAACACACGGTATATAAATTTTGCATACCTACTTATCTACATATTTTTCATATTACAAATATACTCGTATTACTAATATTCAATTTAAAATTGTAAAATTTATAGAAACAAATAAACTCTTAGTAAGATAGATATTGGCAACATGGGATCTGGATGGACCAATATAAATCAATTAGATCTAGGTCTGATAATGCAATTTGGAAAACATTGCTTTCTGGTTTCCAGGACAAGATGCGAAAGGCCTTGAGATAGCCGAGAGAACGATAAGTCGGTCGACTGGGCATTAGTTTGGAAGGGTAACATTAATGTTAGTTTGTAGTTTGGTAGTAAAATTGAATTTGAAGCTGTTTGAACCACCATGATTTAAAACTTATAACAAAGCACTCATAATATAAGGGCATACCTAAAGTAAAAATACGGTCCGGGACACCGCACAACTTTTCGATACTACCGAAGCTAGTTATAGGAAAGTATCGGATTTACCTCAAAAAATCGGTTACCTCCGGTTTTCGACGGATTTCCATGAATCTCGCTTCCCTTAGTACGAAAAAATGGTTTATGGCCCGATGTCCAAGTGTGTGTGTATGTATGGCTGTGTACAAAATTCCGGCCGAACCGAGCAACCGAACGGAATGAAACTTGATGCACGGATTCAGTGTGTTCTTGGCTGTAAATTGTATTCATTTAAATCTGGCTGTATACCGCTGAAATTTTGCGGTATATCACACATGAGGCCAGACCATAATAGTTGTTAGGATTTGCTATTTACCAGTGGACTGATAAGTGCTGGAAATATGTTGATTTCAGCGTTCAGTTGTCGTTGGGTTTGTGAACGCTTACGTGTGCTTTTTGTGCAGAATAATGGCGTTACACTTAGTTTGTGAGCGCTTAAGTGATCTAACGGAAGTGTTTATAAGCATTTACGAGAGCTAGAGCTAATGGAATGCCAGTTTTGTTGTTTGTTGACATATAGGAGGCATGCACATGTGCATTGGGGATTCAAACTATTTTGCACAATGTTGGAAGATTATAAATTGATGCATTTCTCTGATGTCATAGTGGAGGGGATACATGGAAGGAAAAAATCATGTGTAATTGGTAAACTCCGCTCGTAACCTCACAAAACTTGCGGAACTTTTGTAATACTTATACATATTTTGATATTTAACAGTAAATTTTTGCAACATAGCAAAATACATCAATTATAATCATACGGTGGCCAACTGTTTGTTCTAAAAACAAATATATATTTGCCATAATTACGAAATTAAACTTGCACGTTTGGTTAGCTAAATTACATTGACCGTGCACTGCACATTGTTTCGCGCCTAGCTGGCGCACGACGGATTTTCGTGCACGATCAATGTTTTTTACTTGGTTTTGTCAAATAGGAAGGTTGCCATTTTGACGTTAGCCGTACTGACCAATGACTGACAGAGACAGGCTAAATAACATTGATCGTGCACGAGCCAACCTGTCGCGCGCTAGCTGCACGCTAGTCTTACTCCATAACGATTTGCACGGTCAATGTAATTTAGCTGAAAGAACATACGCCGCATTCAGCTAATTACAACGGTTGTTGGTTGTTTTGAAGCCAGTTGAGAGGAATGGCAACGCCGCACGGGGAGCTTAAGCCTTATGGATTAAGGTTAAGTTAGTTTCTACTAAAACCAGCGGTGTTTGTTTATGTTCAGTGCTCCTTCTGAGGTTATTCCCAAATGTGCCAAGTAAATGTTGATTATATCAATTATATCAATTATATCAAGAGCATCATTCACAAGCATCGCGAAGAAGACCGAAGCACTATTGTTTGAAGAAAATGAATTTATCAACTGATCAATTTTTCACTTACGACATTGATAAATTGTGTACAATTTGTCATGTGATATTAGAAGATACAGATAGCACTTATTCAATACTTTCTACGTTAGAAGAACTGAAATCCACTATGAATGTGTTGCAAGTCCTTTAGTCCTTTTCAAACGTAAGTACATAATTTAATTAGGAAGAATCATATTTTCAGTTTATTTATTTTATAATGGCCCACAAGTGGTGTGCACCACGTGTTATTACAAAACCATTGAAGTATACGAATTCATTCAAATGTGTAACAAGGCACATGAAAACAAGCAACCTTATTTGAAAAACCTCGAAACAGATGTAAAAATTGAAGAAATAACTATTTCACCTACCAGAATTATTATTGATAGACAAGAATTTCTAGCAGAAATAGGAAATGAGAAAATCAGCAAAATTGATGAATTGGGTATGGTTAATTCTAGTACAGAAATTAAAATTGAGGAAAGAATACTTACAGAAGGAATGGATAAAGAAGAAACGAGCAAGAATGAATAAATTATTATTTGTCACACAGGAATAGTAACTGAAGAGAACGACAATTCACAACGGGTGCTCATTTCGAAGGACTTGAGGTTAAATCAGGTTCGACATCGACACCAGCCGCTCAAAAACCATGGAACTGATGTGGTGTGCCTAGAATGCCAGGAAGTGTTTAACGATGACAAACAATTGGAAATACACATGTGGAGGAGTCACAAAAAGAAAGTGTTTGCGACGAAATCTGGTTTAAATACACATAATCGCGTAAGTATTTAAGTTTGATTAAGTAAGTCAGAATCTGATGTTGTACGTCACAGAACTTTCCGACATCGCACATAATTCTTTTTGCGAAATGTTGGGAATTAGAAATTCCACAAGATTACAGTTTTTGCCTAAAATCCATAGATCAATGCTTTATGAGTTATTGCTTAATTTGGTTTTGATTTTGAGATAAAGGTGCCTTCTTAACCGACTGATTTTCTGAAATTTCAACGACTGCGTTTTATTAGGCTCTTGGCCCCTATACCAAGTTTCATATATGGATTTATTCACTCACGGATATCACGACAAAACCCACTTTTTCTGACGTACGGTTCCCAACTTAGAATTTTTGCAAGAAAACGCATAAATCATTTTTGAAACACCCTGTATTCAGCTAATTTTAATTTCTCACCAATTTAGTGTCGAACAACTCCTGTGTAAATAATATTTGGAACCCCCTGTATACTGCATATTCAATGTCAATTTTGAGCTTCTAGAATGTTAGAGCGTCTTCCTAGTAACATGCGTAACATTCAATTCTCTAGCGGTTCATTGTCTTTAGATTGTGCCTCGTTTGAAACGTTAAGAATTATATCTCATATGAAATGAAGAGAATGTAGAGAATTGGAAGCCCTGCCTACAAGAACGTAATTTTTCTTTGCCAATTATATGCAAGTTCATTCTTTGGACCTTCAAGTAAAGTGTAAAGTGACTCCCATATGCTAAGATTAATAAGTTTCATCTCGATATGTTGCTCGGTTCGGCAAGATGATCACAGCAGTATAGAACACAGAACCACACAAACGCACACACCCACACACACACACACACACACACACACACACACACACACACACACACACACACAAACACACACACATCTAACATATCACGCCAAACCCAGGGAATCGATATTCGTGGAAACCTCTAGTTTTCTTTATTCTTTTGAAGGTGCTTACAAGTGAAAAATCGTTCACATGCGAACAAAGCGATCGGCGATGTACCCATGCATCCAACCCTCGCACTTAAATGGACATACATAACGGAGAAAAAGCGCACAAATGCGAACAATGCGATCGGCGATTCACCCTGGCAGCGCACCTCCGAAATCACATGTACACACATAATGAAGTTAAAGAGCACAAATGCGAACAATGCAATCGGCGATTCACCCTGGCAGCGACCCTCCGCAGGCACATGCACATACATAACGGAGTAAAAGCGCACAAATGCGAACAATGCGATCGGCAATTCACCCGGGCATCGAGGCTCCGCATTCACATGCTCATACATAACGGATTAAAACCGCACAAATGCGACCAATGCGATCAACAATTCGCCTGGGCAGCCAAGCTCCGCAGACACATCAACATACATAACGGACTAAAGGCGCACAAAGACGAACAATGCGATCAGCGATTCAACCATTCACTCGTGAATCACACCTCCGCAGTCACATGGGCATACATAACGGAGTAAAAGCTCAAGCACATGATGATACACAACCTGCGGATTCAGATGCATTTCCAATTTCATAATATTGTGAAAAAAAATCAGTGCGTTAAATTTCCACCGCACAACTTTCCGACCATATACACTATGATTTCGTAGATGTCGTCGATTGTTAAAGTAATTTTGACCGGAAAGTGGAAAGGAGATTGATTACGTTTTGATATCACCAAATTTCTCTGCAATTTCCACTTACCGAACAAAATTACTTTTACGATCGACTACTTCTACGAAAGAATAGTAACCAACACACAATCACAAAATCACAGCAAATCATTCCGTTTTAACCAATCTCGGTATATTTATTGTTTTTCTTAAGTTATTTTTGCTCATTTCTACGGGAATTTTGTTTATAAGTTTAGTTTTGCTTAATATGTGATTGATGCCATTGTTGCCATTCTACATTTACTTTTAGCAGTATTGATTGATTACATTAATGCACAAAACATATCTAAACTAACCAATTCTGAAATCATCTCATTATATCAAATGAAAGGTTTATGGGGAGTGGCGCTAGTGTACTTGCATCACCAATAAGTAGGTACTCATAAATATAATAAATATCGATACTACATGCTTATCTTGATTGTTTTGACATAGTTTGACCCTAGATCCTTAAATTATTTATAACTTTTTATTTTGTGATTCATTCTGGCTTATTTGCTGGACTTTACTTAAAGTTAATATAAGTAGGTATCGAAGTCACGATGGAACCTGTTAACGAATTCTTTTGATAACACAAACTGTCGGTAACACATTGCCATTGTATATACCAGGGGTTGCCAGACTCTTTGCAGCAACCTACCTACCTGAAAATATTGGAAACCGCACCTAAAGTTCTTGGCAAAACAAAACAAAAAATTTCCAAGTGTTTGTCAGAATATTTTTTTGCTCTATGGCAATTGAGCCACCATGAAACTGTTGAGCAGCTGTTCGCAAGCCACAGTGTGGCCAACATTGGTATTATGACACTAAACAGTCTATTTGAGGCACAGAATAGGAAAACAAAACCACTTTAGGAGCAACTACTTGAAGTTTAACACAAATACAAAATGCAACAACGCTGTGTAGTTGCTTGGATTTAGTTTCCCAGCAAACTTCATGTCTAACTTAAGAGTAGATGTTTTTGGTGTTTGTAAGTTGGTTTAAAAGCAAGAGTAACACTCATATGGTCATACATAACGAAGAAAAAGCGCACAAATGCGAACAATGCGATTGGAGATTCACCCTGGCAGCGGACCTCCGCAATCACATGTACACACATAATGCAGTTAACGAGCACAAATGCGAACAATGCAGTCGACGATTCACCTTGGCAGCGAACCTGCGCAGGCACATGGACATACATAACGGTGTAAAAGCGCACAAATGCGAACAATGCAATCGGCGATTCACCCAGGCAGCGACCCTCCGCAGACACATGGACATACATAAAGGAGTAAACGCGCACAAATGCGAACAATGCGATCGGCAGTCCAGTAACAGGAAGAGAAATATGAACAACAATGTATAATGTGAATAGTTGCCCGGAAAGTATAAAATGGAAGGCCATGGTCAAGCATCAGTGTTCATTAACCGGCTCATTTACCCTAAAATAATAAAACCAGGAGCCATACTGACGCACCTTAGTTCACATACATACATCAGGAGTATTAGTCCTGAAGTATGGTAACTTAAACATGTTAGAGCCTGAACACAAAGCTCTTATTTCCTGTTCGTCGGCTGAGTTCTTCAGCATGCTTCGTCGAATCGTCGGGCGGCTTTGCTCGGTTTGCTCTTCACCTGAGCATATATGCTGATGCAGTTAGAAATAGGGGAATGTGCAAACCCGTCCGTGTAAGTACCGAGTGTTCTAAGAAAATATAATCCTTATATAATTAACAACTTTTTTGCTTCATTTTTTTATGTTTTGAAGCATTTCGCATGGTCAATTCTATTTATAAAGTTAGGGCGCACAAAACATAGAAAATGTAGGAACAAAGGGGCTTTATGTTATGTAAACATGCCGGACATGTATTTTTTTTTTGCTTACTCACATTTGTTAGTTGAGGGTATTGTGTAGTTACAATTTCAATTTTAGTTTTAGTTTAGTTTCACTATAACTATATTAGTTTTTGCTCGTGAGTCGTGGAATTTAGTGGTGGATGCATAAAATGTTAAGTTCGTTTGCGATATTAAATGCGAAATTTGTTTGAGTTTATTTTTATCATTAAATTGTCTAAACATAATATTTAATGTCACTGGTGCAATATTATTTAATCCACTGGAAGCATTGTCCAAAACATAATCCGAGAACATAGGCGTGCGCACAGGGTGTGCCGGGTATGCACTGGCACACCCTAATGTTTTAAGATTTACGTCTTAACTCTTTATTTTTGACGCAATGTCAAATCAGCTGACTTTGCCTTCTTAGGATGTTGTAGATGGCGCAACAGTAGAGCTGGCAAAAATTAATTTGAATTTCATTTGATTATCAGTTACATTTTAAGTTTGTGCACACTCTAATAAAATCTCGTGCGCACGCCTATGCCCGAGAATGTTTAGTCGAAAATCATAGGAATCAGTAAAAAGATGTAAAACATGAATCCAGAGAATTGGAAAACATGTAAGGAGAATTAAAATGAATTCGAGATGCTAGTGAGAAGAAAAGTATAAGTGAGAAACTGAGAGGGAAAATAAACGGCAAATCAATTTATCAGTCGGTGCTCGAGTGAAACTTTAAATGAAACGTGAAAATGGCCAATGGCCCAAAGGGCACGTTGGACTTCCAGACGGGCATAACATTTCTCAACCCAACTTTTCGTCTAAATTTGCAAGGAAAACGGTTTAGTCTGCGTTCAGCACTATAGTGATTGTGTGTTTGTGTGCTTCTATCATGAATAGAATACGCATGCAGGTCACGAACCACGACAAATATGAAAACGAAGAGCCAGTCGTAAACGGTGATGCGAATGAAACGATATTCTTACTGTGAGTCATTGAAATGAAACGATAAAAGTTCGTTAAACAGAACGATAGAATTTTGTGACTGTTATTCCGGGCGAGTGGAAAATAAGTTAGTGTGCCGGTTTAGAATCATTCCCAAGCAGTTACAGACTATACTTTCTCCATGATTTTCTTTTTCCAATTGAATGAAAAGTACTGGCTGATATTATGACCTTGGTTGTGACCTTGCTACAAATATTTACAACTTTTCTCAAAAGATGGCGATGTCAAAACGTAAGTTTGTGGTGCGCCATCTATCAGGTTTTCACAATTAAAAATAATGAGCAACATCATTATCCTGTGTTTCCACCGGTGCAGATTAATTAGAAATGAGATATGTTTGTTTATCTATAGTCGAAATGGACTCGTATTTATGGTTTACTCTATGATTTTCATGTGCGTCTTTTTTGTGTTTCGTTTTGTAGTTACTTGTTCCGCAGCTGCATCAAACCGTAAAAATATTCACGAATGTGAATATACATATAAAAACGTATAGTAAAAGGACTGTAAAATTATTTTTCATCTGTAATACTAATATCTTCCGAATAGGTTTGTATGTTTTCTAATTTTTGTTTTGAAATTCTTTGCGAAATTGCAAAATAATAGAATAAAAAAAATGTTGGTTTAAAAATATAAAAATAATGATATAACAATAAGTCTAATTCGTATTAGACGATTTTAATTAAAAACGTTTTTCCCTCTCGCGGAATAAAATGGAAATAAAATAAGTATGAATAAATGAAAGTTACTACAGAATATTATATATTATTCAGAAATCAGTTGAGAGTAGGTAATTAGTAAGGAAATAGAATATATTTTCTTAAATCACAATCTGCATCAACCCTAACTAACAAAATTTTCTCATTATCAAGAAATCTTTAATTTCCTTAAAGCATCAATGCAGGAATGTATTAACTGAGCGACTCTGGATGTTAGAAGTTATAGCAGTAAGGAATATGTTTATAAGATTGTCTTTGGTTAATCTAACTGATTAGAATCTCGTACTCGTCAAGAATAATCAAGAATTTAATTATTCATAAACAAGCTGTTGAAACCAAACCAAATATTAATCTTCTGATGCACTCTAGGCTGGATAAATAAAACATTTCATGTCACATATGCATATTTAAATTGATAAAGGTCATAATGACAAGAAATAATTATGCATTCTAATATGATGTCAGATACGTCAAAATTTTGATCGTGGAGGAAAAGCATTGTGGCGAATACGTTGCATAACCGATAATGTAATTAGCCAGCACATATGTATGCGCATTGACGAAGTACGTCGTACTTATCAACGAAGATTCGCTTGAATGTATGTTCGTCGTACATGGCGCGCACTCCCTTATGGACGACATACACGGTCGTTCATGTCTTACCTGGCTTGAGACATCAACCCGTGTATGGACGCTTTTATACTTCATGTTTTCATCCAAGAGCAAGCGAAAATTGGAGGTTATTAGAATGCCTAATATAATCAATCAATTTTTATATTATATATATAGTATTGTTTATTCTCCATATTTATTTTCTCATTTTTGGTCCGTTTTACCAGATGTTAACAAACGATATTACATAATTATATGTATATTTGATATTTAGACATATTAACCCTTTATCATATGATATGGTCTATCAGATGATGTAATGTACGTTATTATAATAATTATCAAAGATATATTCACAAATCGATAAAAAAAATGTACAAAAACATTCACAACATTAACTAAACTAATTTTAATAGGTAGAGTTAAAATTTACATAGTTACAGCATTTCATTAACTAATTAATGCGAGTTAATATGACTTCAACACATTTTCTGAAGTTTTTTTTTGTTGCAAGTTGTGTTTGATCATTGATTAATAGTACGATAAGAGTTTATTATAATTACATATTTACAAGCTTATGTCATTCTACTTGAATAACTATGGTCTATGTTAGTAATAATTTGTAAATTAATAGATATTATGAGTTTAAGCAACGATTCAGTTGATTATGTAAGAAATATTCGTTAAATTGATATGATTACAATTCTTTTCTGTTTATTCATTTTTTTTTTTTGGTATCTTACAGTTTTAATATTTTTTAGTTCATAATTATGTACGTAATTTACTTAATTCACTTTTTTTATTAATTGTGAATGCTTTATTAACATAGGCGTGCGCAGTGGATTTTATTAGAGTGTGCAAAAACTTAAAATGTAACTGATATTCTAGATTCAAATTAATTTTTGCCGCCTCTACTGTTGCGCCATCTACAACATCCTAAGAGGGCGAAGTCAGCTGATTTGCTATTGCGTCAAAAATAAAGAGTTAAGAGTTAAATCTTACAATATTAGGGTGTGCCCAGTGGCGGACTAAGGCCTAGGCAACCTAGGCACGTGCCTAGGGCCCGTAATGTTTGGGCCCCGAAAATATGCTTTAAAACCAAACTACCAAACGCAAAGTATGTGTCATGACTGAAAAATAGGCCCGGAATTACAAT
>JARJEB010020846.1:0-21073 GCA_030264535.1 Liometoxenus newtonarum | reverse complement strand
GAAGTCGTCGCGGATAAAGTATAGTATTCAATTCGCGCATAATGCAGGCTATTTATTATACGCTTGGGCTTTACTACACTCGGCTCGCTTCGCTTCGCCTCGTTACGTAAACTTGCCCTCGCGTATAATAGCCTGCATTATGGGCTCATTGAATAATATACTATTATTTGTTTAAATTTACATGCAGCGTTTATGAACTTGTGGGAAACAAATTTGTCGAGAACTCATATTTTGTAATGTAATGTATGTAAACAACATACTTACATCGTTTATTAACTAACCAACCAACGTTGAACGTATAGTGATGCTCACATCTCGGCCTTATGACTCCTATTTGGTATTTGCGTTCCGCTTTTTTAGTTAATTACACAAATACATGCAAGTATACCAAGTGTTCATGACATGCGCAGGAGATTTTATTAGAGTGTGCACAAACTTAAAATTAATTTTTCGCGCCTCTATTAGTGCGCCATCTACAAGCCATTGCGTCAAAAATAAAATGTTAAGAGTTGAATCTTAAAATATTAGGGTGTCCTAGTACACACCCGGCACACCATGTGCGCACGCCTATGCAAGTGTTGCGGATGATAAGACGATAATACGATTTTCCAAATACTTTTTCCTAACGGCCACTTTGAAATGATACACTTTCGCCGTAGGTTCGTTAGCTACAAAGTTGCTCCCACAGCTGACCCAAATTCTAGCCACTATCGAAAAGTAATGCTGTAAAGTCATAACACTCATAACTAGGGTAACAAAACAAGAAACTGTGCTGGAAAGTGACAAACTTGTCACTTTTCCGCACAGTTTCTTATCGAATATTCCATTGTGAGTGCCTGCATCAGTGTCGTCTCGTGCTTCAAATTATCGCACTCATGAGAAATTGAATACTTTCCATACTTGTTAGGTACACTACAATACTAATAATACTATAACTGCGTAAATGCGATATGTCAACTCTTAGTATATTCCGTTTAAATTGGATGAGAAATTGCCAGTTAGAAAATTAATTCGTCCGAGGCGACTACATCTTGACAACAGAACCGACAATTGTCTACCAACAGGAAAATTGTCACTTAAATAATTATGATTAAATTGTTTACTATCGTAGTTGTTGTGTGCATCTCAATTAAGTGCGCTGAAGTTGTCCATTGCCTTTATTGTTTTGTTAACATATGTTATGATCACATGATAATTTAATAAAACATCATGATAAATATTGAAGATGAGACTAACGCAAAATAACACATTGAATTTGATTGTTTTGTTTTTGTCAGGATTTTATAGTTGATATTTTTAATTCTAGGCAAAAGCGCTTGGACAAGTCCTTTTCGACCAAGTATGCAAACAATTGCACTTGTTGGAGGCTGATTATTTTGGCCTGGAGTATCAAGATATGTCTCAGACACGAGTGAGTCGGTTGTTTCTTTATTTCGTGGTTTATGTTGATGAGAAAATGATTAACATGTTGGGTGTTTATGTTGCAATAGTATTGGTTGGATTTACAAAAACCAATGTCAAGGCAACTAGGACTTTCATTGGTGGATCCGCTGTTGTATTTTTGCGTCAAATTCTACACGCCAGATCCGGGCCAATTGGAAGAAGAATACACACGTTATTTATACTGCCTGCAAGTAAAGCGCGATCTGTCGCAAGGCCTAATGCACTGCAACGATAATACAGCGGCATTGATGGCCAGCTATATTGTTCAAGCCGAATGCGGCGATTTCGTCGTCGAAGATTATCCTGATCACACATATTTGTCCAGTTACAAGTTTGTGCCGCATCAGGATCAGGAAATGGAACGTCGCATTATGGAAAATCATAAAAAACACGCGTATGTATATACTGTAATCACATTGATTACAACAAGTTGTTGATTATAATTTATAATTATACTTGTAGTGGTCAATCACCTGCGGAAGCGGACCTCAATCTGTTAGAAACTGCTCGCCGTTGCGAACTCTACGGCATTAAATTGCATCCCGCGAAAGATCATGAAAATGTACCGTTGAATTTAGCTGTGGCTCACATGGGTATCGTTGTCTATCAGCATATAACCAAGATTAACACGTTTTCCTGGGCGAAAATAAGAAAACTTTCTTTTAAACGGAAAAAGTTTCTGATAAAACTACACCCTGAAGGCTATGTAATTACAAAACGTACCTTTGTGTACAACGAACTTCATTTTAACAAAATTTTTATTTTTAGGGCTACTACAAAGACACAGTCGAATTCTTCTTTGAGGGTCGCGACGAATGCAAGAACTTTTGGAAGAAATGTGTCGAAAATCACGGTTTCTTTCGCTGTTCAGCGGTGCAATACGTTTCTAGGCATAAGACACGTGTACTTTCGCGTGGTAGTTCGTTCCGTTATAGCGGCAAAACGCAGAAACAAATGGTTGAATTTGTTAGAGATAATTATGTGAAGCGACAAACATTCCAGAGGTACGTGAACTTGCATGCAATTTACTTTGGCTTGTGCACCATGCCGAATGCAAATGATTCATGAAGGTTGTATGCATGCAGTGTTTTATATTTCGTTTTTTTTTTCAAGTGAGTTGTTTTTGTAATATAAATAGGTGATAACCAAGTAGTCGATGAAATTACTAATAAGGAATCACAATCAGATTTGTTTTGTGATGTTGTGATGTATCCGTCTATATATTGGGGGTTAGCAGTGATGGCATTTGCACCGGGTGCAATCTTTTAAACACCAAATTGACCTAATGCACCGGGTGCAATTGTTTGCACCCATTTTATGCGTTCGATATGTCACTACTTTGAATAGTTCAGAAGTACTTTGATCTGGTCGGAACTACTCTTGAGTAATTTACAGTGGCAGATCGGAAGGGAAGCAATGCACCGCACCAGGTGCAATAATGAATGCACTAATTGAATGTCGTGTTATTCGCCAGAAGATTCATAAGACTCAACAAATTTTAAAATAATGACGGGAATCTGTTTGCACCCTCAGGATGCAAACGTGTGCAAACCGGCATGCCATCACTGATAGTTGTAATGGCTGCTGTTTTTGAACGCGCCCATTGTGTTGTATAAATGTGTGCCGATATGTTTGGAGCATGGTTGTAATCTATAGACGCAGGATTTGCTGTACCCGATGCTGGTATACTAAACTGTTATGAACAAAGAACTTATGTTTGTTTTTGATTCGATTAACTTAATATATATATATATATATATATATATAAATTGAACAAGTGTAATCAAGGGAAGGAGGATGGGACTAATTAGACAAATGATTATATTTCGGCGCGAATTCAACGATTTACATGTTAATGATAATAAGCGAAGCGGTTATTTTTACACTTTCTACACTGTACTAAGCATGTTTGTACTAATTTTACTTTATGTTTAACTATACTCACTGTTACTCATTATTCACAAATAAGTTATCGATACGTTTCGATCTCTAAACGCTATGGACACGCACTATTTTAGAGGCAGAGCGTATTGTTCTCGCACAGGAATTTAGCTTTTTACTGTGCTCCATACAACACACTACTACAACTATTATCTCATGAGATTCATTTCTTTGTTTTTATAATACTCGTTTACTCATTTACGTTTTGATTATATTATGATTATGATGATATATTTAGCTCTTAGTTGCATTATGGTGGTGGTAATTGTGTACTAGTTGGGTCACTCCTCGTTCTCTTGTGCAGGTCGGCGTCATTCCGCCACTCTAGCGCGCATTCGAGCGCCAACAACATGCACACCAGTTCAGTCGGAAACAGCATGTCCGCCCATCCCCTGTTGCCCCTTGCTGACAGCAATCTTAGCGGTATGTAGTTTTTGTCTTTTATTTCTAATTTATTCCAATTTTTTATTTCATTTTTCTTTTCATTTTTCGATTTATGATATTGCAAATTTAAGTAACATAATTTATTTATTATCTACCAATTATGTAAAAATCATATTAAGACATGATTTTGTTTTCTTTGTAAATTTGTACATAATGAAGAAAAAGCATGTTTGTTTGAAAATTATTTTGTTACGTGAATATTCACAAATGGTGGTAATTGCATTTGTAGTGGAAGTGTCCAAACTCTCGGTGTCGCTGGGAGCGATGGACCCGTTGGTAGTGGTACAATCATCGCAACCGGCAGAGACGGGCCGAATTTCTCCGACGACGAGGTCAGCCTATCTCCACCACGGCACTCCTACGTGTTGGAGTTCGGCACCCGACACCAGGCCTACCACAATACCTGCTCAGACGACGAGCTCGCCATCACCTCCTCTGACGACGCAATCGGGATCGCCGGCGACTTCTGCGGCTACGAGCCCGCAGCATACGCACCACCACCCACAAGTCATCACGAGCAAGGCACGCAATTCACCTGTGGCCGTCCGCGCAGCCGTTCACAGGGCAGATACAGGTATCACACTCATCAGTACTACCCGGACGCCTTGTAATCGTCCCCCATCGCAAACGCAATCGCAAAATGATCTCGATTTTACCACCGCACAACCAACGTTCCAAACCGATTTTAATAACGGACTTCATCGCTCCGCGAACGATAACGTTATCAATAATAATGACGAAGACGTATTTATACTGCACGCCAAACGGCATGTATGGCGTCGTAGCGCTAGCTGTCGTGATCTGTACGATTTCAGTTTCGAAGATTCCGGTCAAGCTAAGCGTCGCGTCAAAACCGAACAACAACAGCAAGCGCACGATTTGGACGAACGCAAACTCGAATCACCGGTAACGCGTTACGGGGACGATCACAGGGCGATCTATGCGAGTTCCCAAAATACCAGCTTAGAAATCCATCAAGATATTATGATGCCCGATCAAAAAGTCTATTCGAGTAGTTATCCCGGCACTACCACATATTCGCAAGAATCTATGGAAGAACCAGGTAATTACGAATTGCGCGATTCCCAAGATGATGTTTCTCATGATAGTTATGATCTTATCGAACGTTCGGACGATGATTATAGCACGTCGGGCGAATCGAAATACGCCAAAGTGAGGGCAGTCAGTAACACACGTAGCTGCAGTTTAGATTCCGGTCGTTACATTCCATCTGATAGTGATTCAGAAGTCGAAAAACTTAACAAATCTAAAAGTTCGGAAGACTTAAAACAGGACATTTTCCTGATGGAAGATCCTCGCGATTTTCCACGCGAAATCGTCCCTAGAAAGTCAGACGGTTCGTTTTATAAAAACCTTAAGCCCAGTTCGCGAACATCGAGTCAGGAAAGTAAAAGCGATTATTACGATTCGCGTTCGATAGTTAAATCTTCAAGAGAGAACGCGAAGAGACGCAGTATTTGTTCGCGTACATCTAGTCAAGAGTCGAAATCTGATTATGAAACTAAAAAACCGCATCATCGTAAGTCGAATGTAAAATACGATTCGCGACAATCGTCGCAAGAATCAAAAAGCGAATATTACGATGCTCCCTCAGAGCCTAAAACGCCGAAGCAAGACTACGACAGACACATTCATTTCGAACGTAATTATGGCACCCAAAAACCTCGTCCCCCCGATAACACAGAAATTAATCGAAACTATTCCAACTTTAAAGAAACATCACACGTACATTCCATTAGTTTACAAAACGTCGAAACCGAACAAAACATACGTGCCAATCGTATGGCAGCTAACTTGGAACAAAATACCGTTCCACGAACACAAAAACGCACTCAAAGCACTTCTGAATGTACATCTGAAAGAAAAAATATCACACATATATGGCCTGAAAGCATTGCCGGTGTGCCCACACAAATACAAGATTGGAATGCCAAACAACAAAGCACGAAATCTACCGAATCGGAAAGCAATATATTTAGTTTCGATGAAGACCGCATTAAAAGTTTAGAGGAGAGTGATGATTATGCGGTTGTACCAACATTGCCGCCTAGAAACAAACCGGAGTCTGAGAAGAAGAATTATAGAGATGTCTTCGTTGAAATTGAACCGAGGAAACTTGATATGAAGGATCCAATACTTCATCAACCCATTGAACGAACAAAGAGCGATCCTAATAATTTGGCGTGGCAACGCTTGAATTCGAATTCGCGACGTTTGCTTCTCAAGCATCAAAAATCTATTGATTTAACACCGGCCGAATCGAGTGATGAAGATTATCTTTATAAACAAATACCAAGTGCACCACCGATAATGAAATATCGTGGCAATAACACTCATTTCGAAATGCCCACAGCGGAATTTGGCCACTTTGATATATTGAAGCGAGAAGTTGAAGGAGAGAAAACAAAGTTTGAAGTTCCAAAAAGGCAGTTTGAAGTATTAGGTGCTAAGACTCAATCTGATTTTATAAATTTGCCACCTAAGAATGAAACTGATATTCCTTATGTTTTGCATAAGAGACACGTCATGAATGGCACTTCAAAAGAAGAATCTGTTGACATTCGTTGTGTTCCTGATGTCGCTGATTTTGAGAACGGTCAAAATATGAAGCCGAAAAGTCCTATTGAGACTGAATCTGCTGCTGCTGCTGCTGCTTCTTCGTTCCTCTTTACACAAAATATCGATTTATCGAAAGTAGATCCGGTAACCTTAGAACTTGATAAAACTGCGAAACCTATACAACATTTATCCAGTCCGAAACGAGATATTACAAGAATAGATCCGGCGTTATTGGAAACATTAAATTCAAAACTTAGTCAAATTGAAAGCGATAGCCCAACTAGTAGTCGAACGGAAAGTCTTAAACCTGCACAGAGAATTAAAGCACTTCAACAAATTGAGGAAGTTCCTAAACCGGAAATAGTCGGTTGTAAACCAAAGGTATTTATTGATAAAGCGAATCAGGATAATAAGATTAAAACAGATACGAAACCGAAACGAGTTATTAAACCAAGGATGCAACCCGGTAAAAAGGGTAAAAGTAATAAGACTAAAGTGCGAATAACATCATTTAGTTCCGATGATGAGTCTTTGGATTCAGACGATGTTTTTGGAAGTGCGGAAGCCACTCCAACGAAATTAGAATTTTCGCCACCACAAATGCGCAAAGAAATGGAATCGATTCTGAAATATGAATCGGAACGAAAATATCTACAATATACAATGTCATCGACCGAAGTTGAAGGTTCGCCGCCAACAACTAGACGCACCGATACACTTTATAATAGATCGAATGAAGAACAACCGGAACTGAGGAGAATTTCCGAACGTTCTTTGTCTATTCCTAGTTCGGAAGAGGATTTTAATGTGAAACCATCTGAATTGCCTGCTGTATTCGAACCGGAACACGATGAAATCACTTTAACTTTAGATACTCTAGAAGAAGTTGAGAAAGAAGTTGACAAGTCAATTGAAGACACCGTCACTGTTGAAATGACTGAACAAGTTACCATTCAAGAGTTTCTCAAAGAAGAAGAGCTCAAAGAAATTGATATTGAAAAGGAGAAAGAGAAAGCAAAACTATTAGAAGATATCGAGCAAGATATAAAAGACTTGAAAGTGCCAACGAAAACAAAAATTACCGAAATATGTTCGCCTAATTCAAGTAGGAAAGGACACAGTCCCATGTTGTTTGCACATGCGAGACTTAATTTATCTGAGGGTTCCGCTTTTACCTTGCTGCAAAAACAACAAGCATTAGAGTCGCCTGTCGCTGGACGTAGAGCAAAATCATTGGATACTCCGGTAATATCGGTGAATAGGTTGCCACCTCTCAATTCGTTTTCGAGTAAAGATGATACCGTTGAAGAAGAAGACGGTTTAAGTGTTAGGGAATCGGATAAAGAAAACGGGGAATTGGTTGGTATTCTAGAAGAGGAAATAGTTACCAATAGCAAAGAAGAAGAAGAAGAAGTCGTTGTTTCTAAGGCAGATGCTAAACCTAGAGTAGTTGATGTTAAAATTAAAGAAGTTAAAACTACAACAAGCTCTAAAAAGACATTACCTAGTAAACAACGTAGTATTGAAAAAGATCAAATTGTACCTGATGTTTCGAAAACTAAGAAAACCTCGAAGGCAACGGCGGCAAAGATAAAGCCAACCGTTAAAACGAAAACCACCGTTACGCCACCTAAACCGTCAACGACCAAATCCATTAGTACTGCAGCGAAAGCTATGAAAAAGAGTTCTACTACAACAGTTACGACGACCATTACCAGTAACACGACGACATCTACACTTCCAAAATCTAAAACTCCAACTACTAAACCTCCAGTGGCAAGAACCAAACCATCACCACCGAAAAGTTTGTCTTTGGAAAAGGTGAGAGAAAAGAAACCGGAACCAATTGTTACACAAAAATCATTACCCACACAAAATTCATTGCAATTACCACCCGGTCATGAAATTAAGCGCACAAAGAGTCAAGAATTAGAATCAAGTAAGAAGCATCCCACTAGAGAGAAGGCGAAATCATTGGAAAAATTAGAATTCAAAAGAACTTCGAGTAAGGAACGTACCAAGTCGCAAGATGAAGAAGTGGATAGTGCCAAACGGCAAGAGTATCAACAAATGTTGTACGAAACAGCGATTAAACAAAGTAAAACGGTTAAGAGCCCTGTTAAAGACATCATGCCAGTTTTTCCACAAGTTGAAGAAATGGTACGCGAACGCGGTGGAAAATTAGAAATTAGTATAAACACTATTGAAAATGCTAACGTGAACCTAGAAGATGCAATTATTATAACGAAATCACCGAAAAAGTTAGACAAAAAGTTATTGGATCAGAAACTTACAAAGAGTCTTGAATTGACTTTAGGGGAGACTCCAACAGATCTTGATCCAAATGGTAAATCAATGCAACGTTTGGGAAAATCATTGGACTTGGAACCTAGAGTGCCCACACCGGAACATTTCGATTTCAAGAAGGAAACTATCGATAGTATGAACAAGAATGCTTCGCCAGATAGTCCACTCGCCGATGAAATTCTCGAAGAAATAGTTGAAGCTGATATTCATACATCAGAGCCCTTAGATACTGATACGGAAGAAACGTTGCAAGATACTGAGGCAACTCAATTAATTTTAGAAGGCACAAGTTTGGATGTGTGGATTTCAGTTGAGGGAACTCATGAAGTTGTCGTCACACCATTGGAGGTTATACAACCATTAGATGTAGTCCCTCCTCCGGAGTTTGATACACCTGAATTGCTCAAGGACATTACAATTTTAGAGAAATCTACTCATTTTTTTGAACAACCTTCAGCTAGTAAACCTCCTGACTTAAACAGGTTGCAGGAAACGAAGAGCAGCTCCAGTTCTCAGAGTAATGAGAAATTGAGTTTGGGCAGTTCATTGGAAATGAAATATGCGGATGAGTCGGGTGAATCTTCGCATAGGTCTGATAATCAGTTCGTGCAAGAATTGAAGAAAGCATCACAAACTGTTGAAAAATTGTTAATGAAAAAAATTGAGAAGCGAAGGCAAGCTGAAGAAGCACGAGCTACAGAAATACCCGAAGAAATTGAACCTGAATTGCACGATATGCATGAAACATTGGTCAGAATTACAAGTGAAGAGGAGTCCTTGACTTCAGTCAGCGATATGAAGATTGAATATCAGGATATGAACTTCTTAGGTGTTGGTAATGACCATAAAGATGCACTTCTCAAACTGAGTATTGAACGGAGCAGATCTGAAGATACAGGTTCATGGATGACGGTTGAATGTGATGAATACGTTGGTACTGAAAGTTTTGAATATGATAATCCAGAAAATCTGAGCAAACAAGCGACACCAACCAAAGAGGCAGCAAAGTCGCCGACTATTGAAGAACCTAAAAATCTACTCACCGCTCAATCACAAAACAAAAAGCTGGATATATTAAAACGCTCCAGCGATCAGTCACGTTCAAGTGACACAGGTTCTTGGACAAGTGGCGAAAAAGATTTGTCACCTGGTAAAACCGGTGACGAATCGAGTGTTAGTTGTTCAATAGGTTACGCCATTGGATTAAGTCACATTGAAAGATTCTCAACGAAAGAACAATTGGATAAATCGTCCCCTGAACATGACCAGCCAAGAAGTCCACGTTCGCCTAGGATTTGTGTACTTGGCAGAACTTTTACAATTGACGAAGATTCAAATATGAATCGATCCGATTCTAGTTCCGATGGCGACGCTGCTGCGAACGTGCATACCGATCTTGGAACCATACAGGAAGATGAAGCTAAATCCTTAAAAAGGAAACCTTATCCGTTTGAAGAAAAGTGGTCCAATGATTCGGAATTGACTCAAAGGCTTCATCAAAAGATTACTAAGAAATTATCATCGTCTGATAAGAATAGTTTTTCATCGGTGGAAGACTCGCTATCAGATAAAAAACGTGGTGGTTCATTGGAAAAGCCATCATTGAATTCGGTCGATCGTCTAAGTGCAGAATCGAGAAATTCATTAGACACTGAATCAAGTTCCGGTAGTTTCGGTTTGGCAAATCGTGGTGGCATTAATGAAATGAGCTGCACTTGGAAACGGTTTCCATTGGAATCTGGTTCAGCGTCTTCGAGTATTGAAGACGTCGATCAGGATTTCTACGGACAGGAATACTTCTTAAGTAGAGAGAATTCAGCAGATATTTCTGCCTTAGATGTATTCAAATTAGATCCTGATGCTACTCCTACCAAAGACACCATTGATGATGAACTGGATAAATATAATTACCCTCTTGGGGGATTCCCGCCAGACTTAATAGGTGCAACCTATAATACACCTAATTATCTTTCGAGAACTTTGTCGAGAATATCGGAAAGAAGTTCAAATTCAGAGAAAACCGATGATGATTCAATTAAGGCCAGCACGAGCGATGCAAGTCACGAAGAATCATTACACCAAGGTAGTTTAAGTTCTGGTTCGCCAAGTAACGCACAAGGTAGTGACAAAAAACCCAAAACTTTTCCTCAACAAGCAAGCAAGGATAGTGAAAAGTTCGAATTGCCTAATATGTGTAATTTGTTACAACGACAAATTTCTGATGACAGACGCACTTCGGCCGAAATGGCCGACTTGTCTATTGATGACATTGAAATCCTAACCTCTGAAAGAGGTCTAAGACTAAAACGGCAGGACTCTGATGATACTATTATAGATGAAGACAACAACTATAGCCAAGATGGAATTTGCGATAAGTATGTTGTTGAAAGGCAATCATCCAGTAGTCAAGAAAGTGACGAATGGCCTTTACCTGATATACCTAGGCAAAAGCCATTAATGGCAATGCACGAAACTCCTTCCTCGGACAATTCACAACAAACAACGCAATTGTTCCTGCCTCCGAGGATGCTACCAGAAATACCTAAAGTGTTTGGCCTTAGAGGAAGTATACAGAGTCAATCATCGGAACAATGGCCGAGTCCACCTTCCAGTGTGACTGATCTAGATCCAAGTCAAAGAGCAATTACTACAAAAATACAAACACATTATATAACACCACCGGAGGAAGCTTGTAAAGTATTGGTCGAATCGAATACACAAAGTTACGAAAATGATTCGAATTCTTTATCGGACAAAACACTAGAATACGAAGTTGATGATGACAACGATGAGAAAACTCATACGTACGAAAATGTTGCAACTGATCAAATTTCCGAATCGATTTCAGAAAGTTTGAGTGTAGGTCCCAGTGGGGTCAAAATCGTGTTTGAAACAAAGTCAGGATCGAATTCAAATTCGGATGAAATTAATGTGTCTTCTAACTTACAAGATGATGTCTTCACATCTGAACATCATGATTCTCGAAACGAATTACGACCTCCAACTGTGATGCGAAGATCGACAACTTCGGAAGATTCATCACATTCTGGCAACAACAATAATCATAACAAGAAGGCCAAGTCTTCTCGTAGTTCTTATTCCGATGAAGAAGCAACCAGTTCTTTGGGGACCACATTGGAAGATGGAACTGTTCGTTATGCTTATCAACCCACCAAGTGCACTCATAGCAGTCACAGTGAAGATACCTCAATTGCATTGTCTCTCTCTGAATGGTCCAATAGCACTACTACCGTCAAATTTCAAAATTTGTCAACAAGCAACAGTGGAAAGAGTTCGGGTTTAAAGAGCGACGACAATTCGTTAACAGACATTGCTCATTCTATTTCTGAATGGTCTAGTAGCAATTCGAATACATTAAAAGCGCAAAGCCTACAGTTTCAAAAGTTGTCATCTTCAACTGGTGATAGCAGCACCTTAACAGATATGATGGGCAAAGATTGGTCGTCTACGGCTTCGGAAAATATCATGGTACCTGCCCAATTTTACTGTGCTGATAGGGCATCATTAACTCGTCTAGGGTCAAGTATTGAAGAACCCGATTTGGAACAAACTCAATCTCCTCGTATCATTGCGTCGGAAGAATTATCACGTTTTACAATTACAAGTGTGATTTCTGTACCGCCTGTTACACTAAGCGATGAAAAGTCTAGTAGTTCCCAAGAGCAGCGTACTGTTCACACACAACGTTATGACAAGGACAAACAAAAGTACCAAAAACATCAACCGTCAGTATCGCAACGAACATCATCCGTTGATAGACCGGTAAAAGTACCATTGAAACTTACCAAATGTTCACCGTATTACTCCAGCAGTTTAAGCTCTGAATCAGCCCCAATGACTGTAACACATCCACTACCAATGAGCAAAACTGCAACCATTCCATTGATGCGAACGCATAAGAAACCAGTTGGTAAAGGAAGTTTGTTCCAAGCACGAAGTCCACCTAGCGAAAATGATTCGACCAGTTCGATGGAATCGGCCAAATGTAAATCGGAGCCACGTCGTGGTTACCGACGAAGGCGTCATACGCCGCAAAAACGACACAAGGTTGATAAGGACTGTCCGCCTATGAGCAAAGATGATTATTTCTATGTGGAACCGGAAACTTCCGAATACAATGAGTACATTCGCAATCGAAGTTTAGAAGAACTTGCATGTGGTTATCAATATGAAAATATACAACAGATGGTTGAGAATCTCGAAGAAGGCTATTATCCTGACGGAGACTCACAATCTGGCAGTGATATCTTTCGTATGGAACGCGATGAACCAGAAATCAGTGAACAACAGGAAACCTTTGACGTTTCCTCGATACCACCTCCATTAATTGAAGACGATTTCGAAATTGATCAGCAAAGAGACGACGATGATCATATTTGATTCTAAATCATTTCGTCGTTTTTAAACTTATACCTATAATATTACAGCAAATATTCAGCTGTTATAATACATATAAATCAAAACGAAAAACCACCCCAAAAAAAAAGCATTTGCATAATTCGTATTTACATGAATGTGTCAGAGGTGTCTGAATCAATTTTTAAATTTTTTACCAAAATATCACCAACTAATACAACAAGTACACCACTTATTAATTAAAACATTACGAAAACACTACGAAGGTGCGAAACTTGCACCAGTATTTAAAAATAGACACATAAATAACGCTTTCTTGAAATGAACACAAATTTAATAAAAATACGAATAAAAAAGATAATGAAGAAGTTTCTAATTTAAAGCCTAAAAAGACTGAGTTTAATTAAACACACTACTTTTACAGTATTATTAAATGAAAAGATAATGACACTGCAAACGAGTGAAAATTTACAATTGCTTATCTATTAAAAGACGCATAAATATAATTTTTAAAAAGGAGAAAATGCTAAAAATTAACAACGGAATTAAAAGAATAAAATTACATTTTCAAGAAATTACGATTATGTAAATGCAAATATTGCATAGGATTTAGTAGAGAAAGCTAAAAATTACATTTATCGATCATTATATAGAAGTAGTCACGTGACGCAATAAAAACAATTGTCTGCGGCTGTATTTTGTTGTTACATCATTATAAAGTTTATTAATAATTATTATTAAGTCAATGAAGACGGTTATTTACGGTTGCAAAGGTGAAATATTGAATTCAATTAACAATTCGTAATTATCTGAATGCCTAAAATTTTAAATTATTTAAAGTTACTTGGGTTTAGATGGAATTTAGTCACTGTTTTTTGAAATTATTCAAAATAATTAAGAGAAATATAATTGGAAACCCAAAAGAAGTATAATAATTATAAGAAAAAAAGAAAATCAAATTGATTAATCTATCTAATTGTTAAAATTCGAAGACCTGAATATTCAAAACCCTTATGTAGCATAAATATTACGAAAAGTATTAATAAAGTCAGAGAGATAATGAATAATTAATGAAGAAAAAAAAAACTAGTAAAAAAATGTGAAAATTATTTTATCTTTGAATGAAAGCAAGAGTTCAATGAAGTATTATTATTAATATTGACAAATTTATTCGTCGTCAGTCTTCCTACGTTTTTAGCCAGTTTATTAATATGAATTAATCTATTAATTATCGCATGTGATATATGTATGTGCCAAAAATGTTTAATTTTAACCACAAATAAGTACCTAAACATTATGAAATAGGGCAGTTAAACTGGGCAAATCGAATAGGATTGTTGAAAGGTTGAAAGCAAACACGTAGGGATGGCATTTGCATCGGGTGCAATAATGAATGTACCGAATGTCGTCATTAGATTCAACTAATTTTAAATTTTAAGATTATGGCGGGAATCTGATTGCACTCTCAGGGTGCAAACGTTTGATTGCACCCAGTGCAAAAGGGTGCAGATTGTGTGTATTTGCATCGGTGCAAACTGGCATGCCATTCCTAATTAGCAAAGAAAACAAAAATATTTAGTTGTTGCTGTTGTTGTTCTTCGTTCGTTAATCATTAAAACATTTTACAAATATTATTGAATTAACCATGTATAACATACTAATAAAACAAAACGAGTACAATATTTATTATTAAATTAAACAAAGAGATGTAATTTAAATTTCAATGGAAATGAAATGTTTGAAATGTAAACAATAACGAACAGTTCGTGCAATATACATACATACCTACACAATATACATACATGCTAAAATAAACCAAATCTGCTGCATAATACATTCTAGTCAATAATAGGTACCTACATACTATTAATTACTAAATTATAATCAAAAGTTTATAGTACATTTATTAGATGGGTTTATACTTACAAGTAGAAGAGATTTGCTGCATCTGATCCAGTCTGCAGATGGAGATTTAATATAGAAGGCTGAAGGGTGGAAGGCTGTATGTATTTCTTATGGGGAAGGCTGGCTGTATGCAATCTCATCTGATCTAATCAGATTAGGTACATTGTACAGCCGACCGTCCATAAGAAATACATACAGCTTTCAGCTTTTCATGTTAAATCTCCATCTGCAGGCTGGCCCAGAACCGGCTAATCTCTTCTACTTATACATTTTTAATTCATTACACAGACACAAATGTCTCACCTCGACTATAGTCATAATTTAATAATTAAGTACTTATTATTTAAAAGGTAAATCATACGATATTGTATTCAAATTTTAATTAAAATGAAAAATTAATTGGTTCTGGTTCTGCAAATATGAATACTTAATCATTGATTTCCTAAGCAATTTAAGCAAAATGTAATGAAAAACATAAACCGAAATGGATTTTAATGAAAACAAATATAAATAATATAAACCAAATGGATAAAATAATTGTTACTAAAAATAATGTATTATTGAAAGTATAAGATGTACTGGTTTTCTAAATAACTTGAAGATTCACGATATTCACGTATCTTTTTATCAAAACTTTCAAGTACAAGTTTCTTGAGTAAACAAACTTTCAATAAACTTTTATTCGAAATTATTATTGAAATTTGTAACTATTTAAAAGATAGTTGAGTAGTTACTGTTCTTTTGGAAAACCTTGTATATATGTATAAGAAAGATAAATATTTGTGATCGCATTTGCACCGGATGCAATGATTGAATCGTTTGGTTGTCGTGTTATTGGCCAGTAAGCTTCTGGCCGGAATCTGATTGCACCCTCATGATGCTAACGTTTGACTGCACCCGGTGCAAACGGGTGCAGATTAAAATTAAACAAAATAATCTTTATACTACTCAAAAGAAACATTTTTAATTGGCAAATAATAAATGAAAACATGCAGACGCTCACTTTAATTATCGAATTTAACAGGGCCTAATATGCTTTTAATTATAATACAAACGCAAAACAATTTTTTTAAGTGTAGCTCTTCAATTCTAAATTACTATGAAAAATCGAAGAATTATTGAACTTTATAGTTTTTCACATCGTAGCCATAAATGTCTCATCGTCGTTACATTTTTAAATTTACTTAGAAGATTATTACCAAATCTATCATTACCATATGAATCGTGGTCGTTTTTTATGAGTAATAATTAAATTATTATTTAATGATATTGGTATATAGATATTGAACATTGAAATTAAAGTGGTTGTTTCGTTCATTGATGCATATTAACAAAAACATGTATAAAAACAAACACAATCAATATTAATAAAACCTCATCAATTTTTATTGAAAATAATTTGCCCTATGATTGAAAGTTTGAAGTTGTTGTTTTAAGAGGAATTAAAGGTGAGCACATTAAATTTGAATGTTTCTTAAGCGGAATGTTAATTGTTGTAATAATGAAATACGTACCCTCTTCTGAGTAGTATTTAATTTTTCTTTAATTAAAAATTTATTTAATAATTAAGTCATTAGGAATAAAAAGGCTTTCATTTTTGCGCCTGTTTTTGTGGATTTTTATATTTTTGCACGAATTTTGCCCATAATCTGAAACGATCTGCATAATCGCTCAAAAGAACTTTATTTAGTTTCCATATTTATTGAAATCTTTTAGTTTAGGAATGCGTTATTTTCCCCTTTATGCATTGGAAAAAACTAGTGTTTTGTTTTATTACATCTTGTTATTATAAATGTTTCTCTTATTTTTTGTCAAGTATTTAACGAAGACTCTATTATTCTAGATGATAACATCACAAAATTACAAAACGAAAATATCGAAAACAACAATTCTTTCTACGCATCGACGCCTATTTCAAAGACGTCCACCATAAATGGCAATGGATTCAGCGACACATTGAATGATTCCAATGGTAGCTACACAATCACATTATCGCCAGTTGACAATGATTCTTCACCTGTAAACAAAAACAAAACCAATGAAAAATTCATGAACAACAAAAATATTAGCAATAGCTTTAACAACACAAACATCAACATGAATACGACGACGATAATTGCTGAAATTGAAGGAGAAGTTAAAAAACGCACCAGACCATTAAACGACAAGATTTATTACATTGCGAAGGAAATATGGTTGACAGAAATCACTTATAAAAAGGATTTGGATGTTATTAACCATGTAAGTAGTACTTAACTGTTAAAGAAATTTAATTTTGACAATGTCAAGTGGTTTGAGCGCCAAAAATAAATATAAAATAAATCAATAATAAGAAGGATTTTACCCAATTTTTAAGTGTCATAGTCAGGCTGGTGAGACCTTTCAGGTCGAAACAGACTGTCCATGGCTGAGGTTTCTAGTCGTTGTTGCACCATGACCAGGTTAACAGAAATGAAAATCATTAAACATCTTTTACCGCCACTGCAAGCATTCAATTGGGTAAAATCCATCTTATTTTTGATTTATTTTTAATGATTTGTTTAATTGTATGTTTAGTCGTTTAGAGAAGAAGTAGGTAAAGAAGATTTTGAAGAGTGCTCAATGTTACTCGGTTTGGTAGCGCCGTTGGCTCAAGCTCACGCATTGCTAGTCATTGATTTAGAGCAGCGAATGAAGTATTGGGAGAGTCAAGGAGGTCCCAAACATCACACAGGACGAATTGCTGATGTACTCTTAGCACATTTACCTCCATTACTACCATTTTACGAAGAATACCTGGATGGACACATCTTGGTACTCGAACGACTCGATAATGCGTTCAAACAAAACGCAAAATTCGAACGATTGTATCGCGAATTCGAAACGCAAAAAGTTTGCTACTTACCGTTAGCCACTTTCGTCTTAAAGCCACTACACAGGCTCTTACACTACCAATCGTTATTGCAATGTAAGTATTCCTTTCATATATTTTTCTTTGTGAATTAAAGTCTGAACCATTGGGATTAGTGCGTGGTGAATTTTTCCGACTATGGTTTTACAGTAAATTGTTCAAATTTGTAAGCAAGTCAATATGTTGTTAAATTCGGTTAACCGTCTTACAATGCAATTAATACTAGAAATTATTAATGTCCGGACATTATTGGACATTAATCATCAGACCTTTTTTCAAATAAATGACATTTAGGGCATCATCATTCTTTTACTTTTTTTTTATAAAAAAATCCAAATTCTAGAAGAAACTTTTTCATGTTTGACATGACAAACTCGCTCATATTGTTTTATTTTAAGGTTAATTTGTGACCTTGGGCTTTTTTGCCTGACTTTATGGACATTTATGAAAGTATTGTATAAATGTCCCAATGTACAATATGGAAACTTTCCATAGCTTATCTTTAATTAATACCCCCGCACTAAAAACCATATTCGGAAAAATTCGCCTAACAATTGTAATTCGTCGCACTGGCTTTAATTGTCACTCTTCGACTTGAGTCGCTACAGCTCCGTAGCTCATTTGGGAAAGCATTGCCCTAGAATGCCGTGGTTGCGGGTTCGATCCCAGCCGTGGAGTGACTTTTCTAGACAGTGCAACATATTGACTTGCTTACAAATTTGAAAATTTACTGCAATTCAATATTACATACGAAACGGAGGAATTCCTAAATGCGGTTAACCGTCTTACAATTTAATTCGTTGTGATAAGGTTTACTTAAACATTATGGTCCAAATCATCCCGATAAAGCTGATTGCCTCACTGCGAATAATACACTCAAGGACCTAATGGAACCAGTAATTGAAACGCTGGCAATTTCCGAAAATCTATCGTCCTTATGCGAATTGCAACGTGATGTCGTTGGATACGATAACATCGTACAAGATGGGAGAAAGTTTATAAGACATGGTTGTTTACTCAAACATTCACAAAGGGGCTATCAACAACGCATGTTTTTCCTAGTAAGTTGTACATTTCTTTGTTTGTTTGTTTGTTTCTAATCATTTGGACTCAAATCGTCTTCAATTACAGTTCTCCGACATTTTGTTATATACATCGCGATCACAAGTAACACTTCAGTTCAAAGTACATGGTCATATGCCTCTGAGAGGTGTCCTTATTGAAGAACCAGAAGGAGAGCTAGCTAACTATGGTCTTATAATCTACGGCGGCAATCGGGCTTTAGCTGTTGCAGCGAATTCACTGGATGAGAAGGAGCGCTGGAAGAACGATCTTCAATTAGCCATACAACAAGCTAGAGATAAAACTGACACTAAAGTCACATATCTAAGTCTGAAGAGTTGTAGTTCATCCGATGAAATTTTAGATCAATGCGGGTACGATGTCGTTCCAAAGACAGCACCACAAAGAAATAATACTACTGTGCATGTTTGCTGGCACAGAAACACTAGTGTCAGTATGAAGGATCAACTAATTGCCGTTGAAGTAAGTGCATCGTATTTTGCAATTATTTGTTTATTCATTCGTTTAAATTTTCTCGTTTAGCATCAATTGTCCGGATATCTATTACGAAAATTCAAAAGCAGCAATGGATGGCAGAAATTATGGGTGGTTTTCACATCGTTCTGCTTATTCTTTTACAAGGGATGCACCGATGACTTTCCCTTGGCGTCTTTACCTCTACTATGCTATTCAGTGGGGCCGCCAAGTGTTGATGATGGGATTGGAAAAGATTTCGTTTTCAAGTTGCAGTATAAGAATCATGTTTATTTCTTTAGGGCGGAATCGGAATATACCTATCAAAGGTGGATGGAAGTTATTAGCAGCGCCACTCAACAAGGTACGATCAAGAAGAAGCGCATAGATAATATCGCGAATCAAAATTCGATCGAAACATCTCCAGAGAAATAAATGCTTGAGAGGAAAATTCGAAAATTGAGAAACCCATAAAAATAAGACGAAATTTTATATTTTTCTGATCACTCTGATAATTAAACCGTGAATTAAAGGATGACAAGAGTTGAACTTAGAACGGCTGTGCAATTTTGCAATAATGCTTTTTATTTTGGAGATTACTGAAGAAAAAAATAGTTTAAGTAATTTAGAATTCCATAAAAATTTGCATTTATCTATTGCATTTTATCTTTATGCTCGTTAATAAGGGGGGTCATTCCATTAAAATGAAATTTACTTAACAAATTATTTGTTAAAAAATTTAAAAACAGAATTGAGCAATTAGACAAAAGTAAAAAAATAATTGAATAAGTTTTAAAATTAGTGCCTTATATATTAAAAACAAGCCGTGCGCCATGTAAATAGTGTATTTATATATATTTTATTTTACATATAAACGTATTAATTACATGTATCTATAATTAATAGGCAAATACGAATAGTGTGGTACTTTTAAATAAGTTTATTTATACAATGCTGACATTCAATTAGGCCAAAACTCATTTTATTAATTGTTGAAAATGTTAATACTTTAAAAAGATACATTTAAAATTATATTGCAGCTAAAAACGGTGTTGGTAGCATTTATATTCAAATTCAGAAAATCAAATACTTAATTACAACGTTAAAATACATTTTATTATAGGTGTTGTACGATATGCTTAATTTGTTATGATATTGTGTGAAAGTTTTCATCGAATGAATGTCATGAAACACACGAGATATTTTTAAAGATTTATTTTGACGGCATGTTAAAAACTTTCTGCAAAAGATATTTTTATATTTATTAATTACGATATTAATTAAATACTGAATAATAATAAAAAAATTTAAATTCTATAGTACGAATATATTCAAATTTGTTTCAAGTCTTAACAACAACGTCCCCACCCATTTGCTCATTTATTTTAATAATTCTGAATAACGGAAGTAACCCCGGAAGCAACAGAGCCAAGCGGCCTTGTAGTCGTAAAACGATAAAAACAATTTAGAATTATTGCCTCAAATATTTATAATTTTTTTTAATCCTAGATTGTTTTTGTGCGTTTTGAAGTCGTAAAGAGCAAAAAACTATCGAATTATCGCCCTAAATTTTTATAATTTTTTTTGTGCGTTTTGAAGTCGTAAAACGCCAGAAAGAATTTAGAATTAAGCTCTAAATTTTTATTATTA
>JARJEB010020823.1:0-13188 GCA_030264535.1 Liometoxenus newtonarum | reverse complement strand
GTAATTTCGTGGCAAGAATCAAAAATGTATATGTATTATTAAGTTTATTAAGTTTTTGTTTTTCCTCATAATTATCTAATTTACTTGTCATTTGTTTCAGGTGAGCATCTCGATTTTTTTTTGCACAAAAACAAAAACAGTAATCACTTTAATGTCCTGGTAAGTTTTTCAAAGTTATATTTTATTATTTGCAAGGGAATTTCTTGAGTGAGTTATCGACAAATCACTGGCCAAATTGACGTATCTGTTTTTAATCAAATCCACTTTTTGCGGATACCTCTCACGCTCTTTATTCTTAGTTCTCAATTCTAAAGTATCTACTCGAATCTTCAGCGCGACAATCCGATTTTCGACTTTCTGTTTTCATTCAATTTACCCGTTTTCCAATAAACCAAACCACACAAGTAGAAATCTTTCAAGTCCAAATACATTGAATCACAGATATTACAATTATACCGTTGAAACTGTGAAAAAAAGTAGAAAAAATGTTAATGGATTTGCCATGAGGGTATTGGACCCATGAATAAAAGTTATGTGACTATTACTTTAAATGGAAATGGATATGTAGGGCCAACGTGATTTTTCACTTACAAATTTTATAAGTTAGAAACACAAGAAATGTTTGCTTAATTTTTTTTTCAATTTACTTTTTATTTATTTATTTTTTCATTTGTCGAGAAATCATTTTTACATTGCGCCTTGAAAATCTTGTGGAAGCAAAAGTAGTAAAGCTTGTGTTGTTCGAGAACAAGATTTCAAGTTAATGGCACTTTTGAACAGTTTACTAAACTAGAAATGAATTTAAAATCTCAACAAGCGTGCAAAACTTTCAAAGCGTACTTACACACTCTATGCATACAAGGAAGTATAAATAAAGTCTACCGGCTGTTACAACAAAGTCCTTTTCATCATTAAGGACTTGATTCAACATTAAAATTTCTTATTTTCAGCATTTTCTAACACAAACACTTTGTATCACGGCACATGACATTAAAACGAAAAATGAAGAGACAAAAGCATGCAAAGTTAAACGAAAGTTGAAGAGGGCTTTTTACAACAAAGTTGAAAAAAATACCTGAAAAGCCTTTTGAAAATATTTTTACTGAAAGTAAATTTTCCTTCAAGTGGCGATAGGTATTTACAAGCAAAACGTTTTGAGTACCAATTATTCTTAAGAACAAGGTAGAGGTACGTTTTTTAGATGTTCACCGTTGAATGTTGAAATTTGTCTCGGAAGTTTAGGATTGATTTCGGATACCGTTTACTGTGCAATTTGATTCAATGCACATAACGCGTGGAGTTAAGAGAGTGCATGGAAGAAGCCACAACGAGTACGGAATATTATTTACTATTATACAGGATGTTTAATGAAAAAACAATAATACAAATTTAATAATTTACATTGGTTAGGGAGCTTCCATTTCCAGAATTCACATTATCCCAAGATTTAGAATCGTTTGCAGGGCTTTATTAGTAAAGGCATAGATTTCCTTTTCACATCTTATCGTATACATTCAGTCAATCACTCTGTATTTTTATAGTTCATGTGTAGTCTGATCGGTATTCACACAACAGAACGAGCTTACAAGTTGATCCTGGCAGATCTCTATTTCCGCAAGTAATTCCTTCTGGCCTAAGGCTAAGTCCGGTCACTCCTTACACCAAAACCGATATCGATCTCTCGACCAGCGTGGCACGTTCTTTCAAGTCCTACACATCGAACTGTTCACTCTCCCTCCCCAGAGGATTTTCCAATCAACTTTTATTAATCAGATTTCCCATCCGTTTTCTTCAACGTTTCTAACGTTTTCTACGTTTTGTACTAATGAACCGTCAATATAAATCGACACGCTTCGGACGAACAACGAACCAACTAATAGATGAGAAAAAATAAAAGGCCAAAAAAAAACGGTGTAAAGACAAAAATTTCAGTTGAGAAACGTTTTTACTTTGATTAGCGGATATGGATGAACGATGTGACGTGCTCGCTCGAAAAGTTATTTATCGCGTTTGCTTTGATGCGCGTCTCACCTCCCGCTGACAGGCACAAATATACAAAATCTTGAACATGTAATATAAGGCAACTTTCGCTTCTTAGTTGCTTTCACGTACCTATATTGAGTTTGTGTAAAGAAAGGACCTTGGTGTTTAGGGTTTTAGCCTATAGTAGGCCGTGTCCGGTACTGTTGACAGGGCACGTCGGTGGCAGGTTAGTTGCCCATTGAGTCGACAGTTAGTTAATACGTTTTCTCAAGACCTTAATACAAATACCTTTTGGCTTTCTCTTCACCTTCCCTTTACTTCTGATTTAACTGACAACGTTGGTGAAGTTAGCTTTTGAGAAAATCTAATATCTGATTCTCACGTTGCAAATATATTTTAACCCAACTGTAACTTTGTCTTGCAATTTTTCATTGAAGAGTGTTATAATCTTCATATGTGAAGTTTTGATCTGCGGCAAAGCGCTTTAAATAATTAGTTTTGACTCCCGCCTCCCAGATGCCTTCAAAGTGAGGTAAACGCGGTGGCGAAAACTGCCAGCTAATATTCTCGGCCTGTGCAGCGGATCCAATCGCTTTCTGATTTAGTTACAAATATTGTGCAAGTTCGTTATTTGCCCCAATAAGCGGCAAGACTGAAACTGAAATTAATAACAATATTATTTTTCTTTTTTTTAACTCACTTTAATTGTAGGTATGATCAGTTTAATATGCCGAGTAACTATAATTGCACACTTGGAACTCTCGTCTCATGTCTAGGCTTAATAATGCCCTATGAGTTCGTTCTTGTTAACTAAAACCATTGAGTAGGATCCATTTCCCCAAAGAGTAAGAAGCTTCACTCAGCTATAGTCTTCTGAATAGCTCTGCACAATATTTGCCGCATTGGAGTGTCCGTAGTGCGTATATAGTGTTCCTAGCGCCAGGTTCCCGGGCAGACTGAGTTAGAACGTGTGGGAAATGGAGAGAAACCAAATACGCTTCAATATAACAAACCAACAGAATGAATGTCCAGCCTAATCTCACGGACCCTAAACACGCATAAACCCTCTGGACCGCGACCTATTGTTCCCAACTAATTCACTATGGACACCCACATATCCACACAACAATCTACTTCACAATTCCACTTTGGAAATCCCAGTTCCCCAGCGTGAAGACCACACAGAGCCGCCAACAACAACAACAATGACAACAATACCATCTTTTATTATAAAAATCGTTTTAATGCTTCATGAACATTCGTCTGGTTGCCATATCGCCGTCGTTTTGTTATTCTCTGTTCAATTTCAAAATGCGCATCACGTTCGCGAATTAAATACACGAAGCAAGTGTACCTGAAGCATATGATGAAGAAAAGCAACTGGAGTCTGCCTGGTTCTGGTTTAATGTACGAATCGTGCTGAAGTATAAATCGCAATTATGGCCACGAACCATTGTGTTTTCTTAATTACTATAACATCCTCGACATGCCGTGCAGGAGAGCAGGAATATATAAAGTGTAAGAAATAACAACTACACCTACTTGTACCTCGCAGGTAAGTACACATATAGATATATAGTTTTCGTTGGAGGAAAGGAAATATGTGAGACTGTGGCATTTTCCTAGCTGCTTTTCTCTAGGTATTAAATAATGTTGAAGTCTACGCCTCTTCCTAATCCTTTCCTAGCATTTAATCCGACGACGCTTTTAGTGGCTTCGCTACTACGAGATCTCTACACGAGTTTAGTTGGTCTCGATTTTGAAATTCTAAGCTGGCAACTACACACAACGCATTTACAATATTCCCTATGGAGTTGCTTAGTCCTTTTGAAAGATCTGGGAGGACTAATTTATTGGTTTTACTACGAGTTCATTATATTAAGTTAGGAACTATTAATTTACAAAATTATATATGAAACGTTGCATAGCAGAATATATTACTTGAACAACTTCTTTTGGAAATTAGATATTCACCTGTTTTCGGTTCAATTATATTATTGGGATTTAATATGTAATTACTGACGTGTTGTTTATTGCAGCAAGTGTGCAATTACGATTTGATTTATACTCACGTCGCATATCTATATGCATAAATCATGCAATCGACAGCCCCACATTGTTTCGTCTGTAAATTCGGGATGCGAATATTTGTATTTGTATTATATTTACCCGGATCCCAACTGAGAACCCTGAATCGTAAATGTTCAGCTTAAATCCGCGAAATGAAATAAATCTAATTAATTTCTGTAATGAATGTGGAGGCGCCGGGCTGGGTGTTGGTCCTGAAAAGCAAATGGGAATGATTGAGATTCATATCCATAATATTTATTTAATAAAATTATCATAATATTGTGATAAGCATGGGGGAATTAATTTTTCATTGGATTTATATACAGTTTGTACGGCTTTTCATTTCAAAAAGTAACAAAAATGGAAAGGCCGTTGTTTTCAAATCTGTATAAAACAGCAAAGCAGAAATCTTATTCGCAATGAGGTCGACATCATTTTGTCTTCGGTACATATTTGTATGAAACGAAAGCGTCTTGAGTTGAGATTCTGGGATTTTTGCTCAAACATTGACATAGCCCGGATTTACTGAAACCCACAGACCAGCCAGTCTTTAATATACCCTTAAAGCAAAACCTTTCCTTCTCGTTGTAATAATCATCTAATTCCACTACCACTGCTAATAGTTATATCTTCAAAAGGAATATGGTTGAGCTGAGTTTCTTTCATGTTAAGTCGACCGATTCCCACAGAATGTCAGCGCGCTTATATTCGGAAGCTATTGAGCCGTGAATATGTATGCACGCCTCAGTAACTTTACCAACTTGTTTCCGTGGAGCGAACATACAAGAAACCGGGGAGCAGAAAATCTAATAGTTCCAGAGTCTATTGTGGTAAGGAAAATTTAGGAGACTTCGTGGGGCTAATTATTAGCCCTCTCAAAAAGAATAGTTAGGTTAAGTACCTCTTGAATAATCAATCCGAGTGGTGAGCATCCATGAACAAATGAGCATCCTCTTTGGCGAAGAGTGAGTCTTAGACAAACTACTTTATAGGGAAAGTAGAAAGGGTTTTAGAGGCAATCTTCTCGTCTCTCGGGACACACACTGTGATGTAATAGACGCTCGATCTATTTATCCTTTTATTATGATAGTTAACGCACCCCGTTCACGCTGTGTTGTTCTATTACCGACGTCGACGTCGACATCGACATCGGCTTATTCGCTTAGCTTAGACTTAGACTGAGCGACCGTGGGCTTTCTTTTGATTTAATAATGCTTAAAGGACCTCCACTCATTGGTATGTTGTTTGGATATTCACACACAGAGTCAAAGCTGGTTCATGCAACGTTCGTCCTTGGTCTTATAAGTTATGTACATTCTTGTCTATATCCGTCTTAGAGGAATAGTTTACCATTAACATTTAACGACGCGGTATCATTAATAATGTCAGCTATTGACTTTAGTCTTGAGTGTGCTATGCGGCCGACTCGCCTCGGGTGTCGCGATCAATGAACCGGGGGTGCTTGGTTGGACTGCCAGGAGGCCTGCTACGTTACGCTTTCCGTTTAGATTTAGTGCTTTTTAGTGGAAGACATTTCTTTGCACTGATAATTAGCTCTTTCATTGATTTTAGTTATTTCAGATTTTTATTATTAATTTTGAACCAGCGAGTTTAACAAGAAAAAAATATTAACAATATTAATAGCAAAATGAAAAGTTTTATTTTAAGGGTAATAAATTTATATTTTAATTTTAACTGTTTAAAGTCAATAATGAAAAAATTCTATAAACTAATTAAAATATTTTGTAATTTTTTGAGCCAAAATTCTCTTTTTAATGACAATTTTATTGTTTCGTCCTGAACGTGAAAGCCCCATCTAGAGGAAAATTGCTTGACTTCCACATCAATATAGAACAGTTTTCCCGGTTAGTTCAAAGCGTCGCCGCAGCGCGTCTTAGGTGGCGCTATCGCCTTGAAAAGTTTGTCGATGCAGCGTCGTGCAACAAATTTGTAGCAATAGATGGCTCTAGTGTGTCCAGTGTTGCTGCTAAACCAAGCCTGGCGAAAGCTTTCAAAGCAAAATTTAAACCTGCCAATCATAATTAAAAATATAGCTGTTATGCTTTCAGTCTTGGAAATGTATTGACGGATTGCGTCATAATTTAATTTAGGTAATGAAAAACTCATAATAACTTTCTGAATTTTAAGTATCTGGTTTCAAAAAAGATTTCAAATTGATCCAAAAAATGATTTTTAATATGGCATGGATATATGGACGAAACACTGGTTATTATGTTGTATAATTAAAATGAATTTCTTTATGTTCCTTTATCTATGACTATAAATATAAGAGGTACAGTGCAACTTTGGTTAAAGTACTCCTGGATTGTTGCTTGCACCACTCACGGCTGATGAGGCTGATATGGTCGCAACTCATTTCGTAAACAGACGGACGCGAAACAAACCGAGAAACTCTCAAATGAAAGTAGCCAAGCAAAGAAGGAACTGAGAACGAACGAAACGTTAAAATTGAAATTACTCTCCGAGTCTTTATTCTGCTCGAGTAGCTGCCACGCGGCTCAGACTCATTTAAATTGCACCGCAAATAACAACCAGACACATTTCAGTATCGCACAGCTTATAGAATATCATGGAAGTAAAGGTTAAATATTATATTTGTCTTTCGCATGTATAGGTATAACTGGAGCATCCTGAAATAAAAAAAAGCGAAAAGTAAAAGTAAAACAAATATAAAAAAACATATCTCTTTTTAATAGGTTTTTTTTTAAAGGTTGTAAACATTATTTTATCAAATTTTTAAAAGCAACTTATACATTCCATAGAGTTATTGTTGTATAAGGAGCATAAAATACGGTTACATTTTACTGCATCTTGCATATGTGAGTACCTATGTTGTTCGTGCATTTATAAGGGTTGCCTATGTATTCGCAGCGTTAACACCCTCGTAAACGACCTTAATCTGCATATACAACAATACACATTGTATTAGACTTTAAGTTTGCTTATATGCGCTTATATCATATTCGCTAACTTACTCCTCGTTCACCGTTCGTTGATGTTGAAGGCTGTAGGTGCAAGTACTTATTACCACCATCAAGAAAGCGTTTCCCGTCTTGAGATAGACATGTGAGAGGCAACATTGTGCGGTTTTAATTAGAAAACCCTAATTTCCTACAGAATTCTAATTAACTAACTGAAAACAGGATACTTATATCCTCTCAGAAGTTCCTAGATAAGGACTACTGTCTGAAGCGAATGTGTTTTCGTCAAAATGAATGAAAAGTGTTATGAAAACAACTGTAATAGGGTATTATAACATCAGAGGCGGACCGCTAACTTTAGCGGCCCTGGGCTAACACTGTTTGGGGGTGTACACCAAAGTCAAAATTATGAGTGGACATGCCGACGGTGACGGTGAACACTCACACAGAACAATTAAATAAAAAAGGGAAGAATTTCAGGAGCTCGAAAGCGGCTGGGCCTTGTTTGCTGTTTCGCGCCTTGAATTGAACATTTATAAGTAATCGAGCGCAAACGTGCGACTGTATAAGTTTACGGTTGGCGCAAGCGAATGGGCCCTTTGATTGAACGTTGCCCTAGGCTATAGCCCATTAAGACCATGCCTAAGTCCGCCTCTGTATAACATAACGAGCCGCAAAGCTGTGAGTCTAAGGTCGTAGTCTTTCTTTATTCGCGGCTTGCTGTTCGTTATTTTATAGTTTTGCTTTGCTACTAATATTTGAAAAACTTTTCTTTCTCCATCAGACTTTTGTTAATTTAAAATCAAATATTTAATGCACCGGTTTGATTGCAATTTCCTCGAAATGAAGCACTTGTATAAAGAACACGAGTCATAAAAAAGTACTTGAAACTTTAAACTGAAAGTATTATAAGAAACTTTCGGGAAATTTCCTCTTTTCGTTGTCCTGCGGTCGTCATTTTTGTACCGGAGAAATATTATAAGCCGCATTGCGATTTCAAGGCATAGCATAGACCCGTGTAGACCATAGCATAGAGTATAGGGAACTAGGATATTACTTAGCGTAATTAAACTTTGAACTATACATATAATAAGATTATTGAACGAGCGCCTTCGCTACCGCCTTTCTTACAGCATATTAACACCGCCAAACTAAGAGTACCATAGTTTCAAAATATGTTGGAATAAGAAATGGGAGAGGGATATGTTTAGCATCATAGCATGTATGCTTCTTAGTAGTGATTTTAACCTTTAATACTCATATTAGGCCCAACTATGAGCAACATTAAGTAAATATACGATAATGCGAAAATGTGATACGACAAGAGCAACTGTTGTTCTGTATATTAATACTGCCATCGCGATCTTCAGATAACGCTTTTCGGGTTTGCCTGTTCTACATGCGCTATACATTCTACGATGAGAACTAACCCTAGCGTCTTTATTCAAAATTTCACAATTACTAAAATATCACGTTCGTTTAGATACATGTCTTATTGGACGTAATATTAGAAAAGACAATCATATTTAATAGTTGCTTCAATTTAAAATTTCCCTCAATTTGCTTCCGAACGCTAGGCTGAGCTTTTATTAAAAGCTTTGAAACTTCGAAGTCAGTTCTACCTATTCAAAATTTCTCTTTCGTTAAATCGTTATTATTGCATGAAATATTTCATCAGTTCGTTACAGGATGATGACATACTAGATGTTTCAGCGGGGTTTTCTCCATATTCTTGAGCTTTTCTTGCATTACATAGTTTTAATTTTATCGTAACATTCAGTTAGATATTGAGAGCCGATTAAAGCATCTCTAATTTCCATACTAATGCCATTGCCAAAAGCATTTATGTACCAATGCAGTGTTGTCATTACAGATAGGAGAAGTTATATAATCTACGTACGTACATTTTGAACATCAATCACGAATCATACCGTTGGCTTAGATTTTGGTTTTGTTCGGTTGCAAGCAAAATCAAAAAGGAGAGGCCTCTTGTCAGGGCCGGACCGCTAACTTAGCTGCCCTGGGCTAACACTGTTTGGGGGCCTACCCAATTAACAAAAGTCTGGATATTCTGTAGGAGCTGAAGACCAGTGTTAAACTCAAATTTGAACTCTTCGCAGTGTACACCAAAGTCAAAATTATGCGTGGGACAGTCACTCAGAAAACTTAATGAAAAAGTGAAGAGTTTCAGGAACGCGACAGCGGATGGGCCTTGTTTGCTGTTTCGTATCTTTAAATGAAGATTAATAAGTACCGACCTCTTCGAGGAGGCACCTACATCAAACTTCCTACGGACATCGAGCGGAAACGTACGACTGTATAAGTTCACGAGCGGCGCAATCGAACGGGGCCCCGTGGGCTGCAGTCTATAAAGACCATGCCTAAATCCGCCTCTGCCTCTTATAGGTGAATGTGTTCCCTTCCAGCTTCCATAATTCACTATTTCATCTTTCCATCACTCCATACACAGTATATATAGGTATATAGTTATTTCATTCAGTCATGCAGTCAGTTAGTCAGCATTATTGTAATGAATGCTGAATTAATATCGAACCGTTCTCGTAACTCGTTGAAATGTGCAAATGTTTCCTCTCCTCTGAATGTGCGTGTGCCATTAGTTGGTACGTGTATGGAACGTAATCTCGAAGCTTGATGCTTCGATTCTTCGTTTTGTTACATTTCGTTTCGTGAGTATGTATAAGCTCTCTTCATTACTACAACTTCGATATTAGTTACGCCTCAGCAATAATGATATTAATAATAAAATATAATACGTTCAAATTTAGTCTGCAGCTGCCTTTAAGTCAAAAGTCAATGTGTCTTCAAGGAAATAATGAAGCTGGATGGCAGGAGGAAAAGGCAAATTAGGAAAGGAGTAAATCTTGAAACGACTGTTTTAGAAAAGAAAAAGGCGAAAAGAAAATCTTTTGTGTATATTGTGTGCATATTATTATTATTAAACCGAAACCACAAATGGAGTTTAATTAACTCTTGTTTTTGGAATGAAAAACGAAAAACGTGAAAAACGAATAATTCAAAATGTTCTTCCAGGGGCAGGCAACGAGCAAGTCTTGAGGTTGAAGTAAAATCAGAATTTATAATTTTACAGCCGGCATATTAGTAGAAATTGTCGAAAGGAGAGCAGGAAGCAGGAATACGAAAAGAAGGTTGCTTAAAAATTTTAATTAAAAACGTCCTGTAGTCGTTAGAAGATGGCATACGAAATGAAGGGTTTTTAGGTGTCCACGAATTTTGCATGGGCTTGTAATTCTGGTGTTTGAAAAGAACAATAAAATGCTTAATTAAATTAACAGGAATAATTGGCATTGTTGAAGTTTAAATTCTAGATAATAATAATTAGTACTTTGACTTTAAACTATTGCTTTTGAATTTTCTTTCTCTTTGTTAAAAATGTGCGTAGCTACGTATTCTTCAAACAGTATTTTGTTACATTTTCCAGAGTAAAATTCGCGTTGAGAGTACCAAAAGGTATACAGGATTAACAAAGACAGATTTATAACCGGCAGCATAATGAATTTCCGCACGGCATATTTCAGGTGTTTGTTGTGTTTTGTATGTGCACTTTATATATTTCCACGGCTTTTCCAACTATATTCAGGGTTCCTATATGTATTTACGCGAATACTCTCCATGCACAGTTTGCAAACGCGCGAGAGGCCATCACGAAAATCCAGGATTATATCAGGATTATTGCATTTCCGCATACAACCCCGCAGTCGAAGCATTTCCTATTTTTTTACATTTTTTCAGTTGTTCACAGTTAAACACTAACTATGCACTGTTCATCTTTTACAAGATATCAATGAAAATGCGCACCTTTTATTTTTTATATTCAACGGTTTTTTTAATGCAATTTTAACAATATGAAGCTTAAAACCGTAAATGTTAAATATTGGAATTGACAAGATAGCACTTAAAGTGATATAATTAAGTTGGAGAGGGACATTGACTGCTCCATTAGGCACACGACTTTTCAATACTCGCCGTTCGTAGTGCAAATCATTTCAACGCACTGGCGTTGATATTAAGAATATCTAGATACGCAACGTCTGTGTTAAAATCAGCTACTAACGTCAAATTTTGGAATTTTGTCGACGTTATATTAGTCACCAAAATGCATGACTGACTTATGCCAGCGCACTCTATTTTTAGTAAACTCTTGGTTTTCCAGGGCTCGTATCAGGTACGAATTTTAACATTCACGTTGCGTATCTTGTTCTATTCGTATCTACAATAAACGCTAACCAAAGCTTTACATCACGTCGGCTACAAACCTTATTAGTTCTGCATATAATAAGAACTAGAGTATTTTAGTTCTAGCATCAATTATCGTAGGGTTTTGAATGTCCATGCGACAATTCCAATATATTCCTTGAGCTAAATGTATTACCAGTTTGAGATTGTACAACGAGAGTTCAGAGGATAGTCACAGACCGCCCTTTTAAAGGCTTTTACAACTTTTTTAATCCACTTACTTAGACCGTGACTGTTTTATGCAGGAATGCCGAGGCGCGCGAAAAATTCAAGGCATAAAATAAAAAAAACAAAAAAGCTTTAACAAAAAAGTTCCTCATTCTTTCACACTGTAAAGGTACATTTAGAGTATGTATAGGTACGAGATTTGCCATCAGGAACGATGATCATCATAATAATTGAATAATGGCACTCCTCCAGGGTTGAGTTGAGGATGACCCAGTTTAAACTTTTTCATCAGGCAAACAACGATCGTCCAAATTTCATCACTCGATGGAAACAAAATATTAAAAACAAAATTAATCATTTTCATTTTTGCGTTTTATGGCTTAAAAGCCTTAATCTATTGAATTTTATGGCAAAGTTTAGAAATAAATATATTTACACAGTTTATACGGTCATGCGATAAAAAATAAATACGTGAGCGATAAACATATCGGAAACTTGGGCTTAACGTTCGCTCGCTATTACTATTAGATTGTGGTACATGAAGCACACATCCATGTGAGCGATGTTTTAAATTTCCGGATAATGTAGAGACCTCTCCAAAACGTGTATAGATAGAGAGGTTTTTTGCTTGCTATGATTTTATTTATAAGACCTTATAACATGTTATATGCCATTTCAAGAACTTGTATTCAGAGCACTCATGCTCGAGGCAAAAAGTTAGTGTATTAGGCTTACATATTTATTCGCCACTTTCCAAGATCGGCGTGTGCAAGCTTTCGAAATAACCCGGAAAAATGTTATGGCCGATATAAGATTTAGTGAGAGAATCTACGGAAGAGTTTATAAAAATTATTAAAATAAAGTGCTGAAATCATTAACTTTTTATTTGCTACTAATTTATTATTCATTGATTTTTTTATTCATTCGACTCGAGGCTTCAAAACAAAAACCTTTTAATTATAAAGAATTTCATAATACGAAGAAAAGTTGACTTGTTTTGATTCGAAATTCTTAACACATTTTGTTAATTCGTGAACTTTTGACACCTTTGACATTCACCTTTCACCATCTTGTCTGTTGCAGGATGGTTTATTTAATATAACACATTGGAAACCGTTGTCTTGTCGCTTGTCTTCTTTGAGCGTTCAGAATCATTGAACGCCTCGAAAAGTAAAGAACAAATGCGTAAAAGTTCGCCAGTTGTGCATGACATTTGCCGGTGCACCAACCCACATTGCCAAATGATATTGTATTAGGCCACAGTCATTTCCAACATTCTCCTATTTTTCGTTTCGTTTCATCACAACGTCATTCAGGCACTTTAATATCCAGGCATCTGCAGATTTAGCTTGAGCTTTTTCCCATGTAGGTAAAACGCATTAAGACGTCAAAAGATTTTCCAACCATGTTGTAAAATATTTCAAGATTGAATTTGGATTTTCGCCCCAAAAACGTGCTAAAATCAATCAAGAAAAATTGAAAACTTTTACGAAACTTGATACACAAGACAACGCGCGAGTATATGCTAAACGAAATCAGCTTTCTCTATAAGTGTCAAATATATAGTCTTGTAGAGATGTATGTCTTCCAATACTCCCTTGAAAAGTCTAAAGACGGTATTTATCCCCCTTCAATCTTTATTTAGTTTGTTCTTTGAATTTCCTGGTACGCCCGCCTTGTGCATGCTTCTTTGCTTTACTAACGAATCTACCAGACAACCCTCTTTAAAATGTACACATTGTATGTATAT
>JARJEB010020820.1:0-10374 GCA_030264535.1 Liometoxenus newtonarum | reverse complement strand
CAAAAGGTTGAACCAATTTAGTGAAGGAAATTGCAATAATTGCAAATGAGAGAGATTAACCCAACTCCAGTTGGAGAAATTATAAATATATTTAGTTTTTTCTACACCTATTTCGTTATATGGTCATTATTAGCATTTTTTGAGTGATTAATGGTAGCTATAAATCACTACCGTGAGTTATGGATTTTCATAAATCAGTGCAATTAAATAACATTGATCGCTTAGGTAAATTCGTAGATCATTTAAAGTTCAACAAATTTGAAGTGACCGATCCAGCTTATCTATATGATCTAAAATCTCGAAAGAACCCGAAGAATTCCGACCATAGCTCATGTGTATCGCCCGCCATATTGTTTCACTTGTCAGTTAGTGCTCGTTCGTTGCATCATCGAGAAATCACAATTTGTGTTATGTGTTAAAAATATTGCAAGGTGCATAGTAAAAGCATTGTTCATTCAGATGAATTGCGCCACTCGCTTTCGGCTCGTGGACTCAAACATCATCTTCGTGTAGAATGGTTATCATAATCGCTCATATAATTATATACTATTCTTTGCAATGCATAGGCAAAATCTCATTTGATTCCGTACATTCCTACAGCTAAAAATTATACGAACAAACACACTGAATTTATTACTTTCGTCATTACATTGTTAATTTATGATTTGTTTAGATTTACGCCATTTATCATTATTCCTTTTTTTTTGGTCTGAATTGAGAAATGCGAAATGATGCGATCTCATTAAGTCATCTCGGCATTATTAAGTATAATTAACAATAATTTCGTCAATTTATTTATTTGCCAACGACTGTTTTTACTATAATTAGTTTTCAAATTACAATATGAAAGAAGGAAAACAACACGAAATAACAAAATAACATAAATTATATGTAACTGTTTGTTGTTAAGTGTTACGTAATGTAATTACCTTGTGTTGAGTTCCTGACTTAATGTTGGTTGATAAAAAAATCGATAGATAACTTGAATAAAACTTGATACAACTTGAATGGTGTTGTTGTAACTTTGATGATACTTCCGTTTAACGATTAATTTAACAATCTAGCCAACAAACACTTCATGCTTGAATAAATCAACATGGGTATAAATAAACATCAAGCCAATTACTTCATCAATTATTGGTTAGATGATTTCATATCATTTGCTAGTTATTATTTTAGTGATGTTGGTGAAGATTGTTTTTGTATTTAATTGATTTTCGTGACTTGTGTGCTAGTATTAAATCATCATTTCATGAAATTTAGTCGGAAATCCTTCACTTAGTCATCAATTATTCATTCATCGAGTATTTTTAAGTTTTACGTGATGGATCTTCACATATGATTGAATAAAAACAATATATTAAGCCAAGAAGGACACTTTCAATTACCCATTGGAATGCGTAATCAAATCAAATGAAGATGAAACTGTTTGTCAGAATATTTTCTCCTAGATGGAGCTACTTTACTCCTTCTCGCAAACAAAAACATCGCCAGTTTTCGCATGAAAAATAAATTAACAACAACATTTCAACAATTAACTAAAAAAGGAAGAAGGCCAACGACTATTAAAACAAAAATTACTTATTATTTTTTCATTTGCTCCAAGATGGAGCTACGTCAATCCTTCTCACCAACAAAAAACTTCACCAGTTTTCGCATAAAAAATACGTATCGCGTCTTTTTAAGTTTTACGTGATGGTTCACATATGATTGAATAAAAATAACATATTAAGCCAAGAAGGACACTTTCAATTACCCATTGGAATGCGTAATCAAATCAAATGAAGATGAAACTGTTTGTCAGAATATTTTCTCCTAGATGGAGCTACTTTACTCCTTCTCACAAACAAAAACATCGCCAGTTTTCGCATAAAAAATAAATTAACAACAACATTTCAACAATTACCTAAAAAAGGAAGAAGGCCAATGACTATTAAAACAAAAATCACTTATTATTTTTGCATTTGCTCCTAGATGGAGCTACGTGAATCCTTCTCACCAACAAAAAACTTGACCAGTTTTCGCATAAAAGAATATGTTTAAAACAATATTTCTCTAATTAAACTTTAATTTAGTAATTGAGTTAAATAAAGAAGCAAGAAGGCCATCGACTAGTAAAACAAGAATCACTTATTATTTTTTCATTGAGCCAGTTTCGATTTCTTTGCGTAATTTTGCATTTATTTGCTTTGCATGTAATTACGTTTCAATGCATGTAGCCTCGTTCGATTGCAATGATGCGTGTTTGGTATTTTAATTAACGTTTATTTGTCGCTGTCCATAAATAAATTCAATTTAATTGAGAAAAACGATGGGTAAGGTTATTGGACCTTCATCAAGAGACGCACGTTCGGCACTGAGACGTTTCGTGTCCTGCATATTTGTTATTTAACACTTCTTAACAATCTAGTACGATGTGCCATAGTAGATTTAATTGGTCAACAGATAAATGACTAATGATATAATTTATTATGCAGCACATGCGGTTTCACTAACAATTGGACTATGATGATTGATATACTTGACCGATAATTCAATCTTGTCACTTTGTTACTTTATTTTTATATAGACATTACGTTTAGTTCGTTTTTGGTCATAATGCAATCGAAATTGTTGGTGAAATTAACTAATAATTAAAATGTTATTATTTGTTAGAATTTCATGTACTAATTTTAGGTAAACTGAGTAAAAGTACTTTTACTAGTTGCTTCTAGATGGAGCCGTACTTCTCTAACCCAAAAATAGGCAAACGCTGAATATAAGCATCTTATTAAAATTATTATAAAAATGATAATTATAGGAGATATTTAAAAAAAATATAGGTTTTTAAAAAATTGAATTTTATTGGACCATGATTATTGATATACTGGACCGATAATTCAATCTTGCCACTTTTTTGCTATATTGTTATATAAACATTTCGTTCAGTGCGTTTTTGGTCATAAACAATCGAAATTGTTGGTGAAATTAAGTAATAATTGAAATATTAACTTTTGTTAGCGTTTTATAAACTAACTTTAGGTAAATTCAGTAAAAGTAGTTTTGCTAGTTGCTCCTAGATGGAGCCGTACTTCTCTCAGCCAAAAATAGGCAAACGCGCGATATAAGCAACTAACTAAAAATATTATAAAAATGATAATACGGGAGATATTTAAAAAAAAAATCAATCTTTGAAAAATACAACTTATATTGGACCATGATGATTGTCGTACGAAACCAAAGCGATAATTCAATCTTGCCACTTTGTTACTTTATTGTTATATAAACATTACGATCAGTTCATTTTTGATCGTAATACAATCGACATTTTTGGTGAAATTAACTGTAATAATTGAAATATTATTATTTTTTAGTGTTTTATATACTAACTTTAGGCGTTTTACGTAAACTGTACATTTACTAGTTGCTTCTAGATGGAGCTGTACTTCTCTCAGCCAAAAATAAGCAAACGCGGAATATAAGCAACTAACTAAAATATTATTTAAGTTTTTTTTAAATAATAGCTTTATGTCTATTTAGGTAATACTAAACCAATATCGATAATAAAACAAATGGCTAATTAAACAATATTTCAAACTAGAGCGCATTTATTGGTCACCATAATTCAATTCCTGTTGTTTTCTGTCTGCCATCATCACTCATCAGTATCAAACTAAAAACAGCTATTGTTCTTGAAATTCTCTGTTCTTGTGATTGCGTTTGTTGTGCACGATGCATGAAGTATTTAATTATCATATTGTATTATGAATTCCTTTATTACTATTGTTGAGGTTTCGAACACGAACGAAATGCGAACGCACAATTAGTTCATTAGAACTTATCAACTTATTTTATTTAACACTTAATTAATTGCTGCGCATAGATCTATTCGTTTATAAATCATTAATTTCAATATTTTATGTATCTTGATACAAAAAAAGTTTCCCATGAAGTATCATTCATTAATTATTAAATTAATTAAAGATAAAAGGCTGAAGTCTTTATTAGCAATTTTATTAGTTTATGAGGAATTTTTAATGCTAATATTACGTTCTAAAAAATTAAGATTGTTCTTAAAATATCTAGATTTCTGTAATTGTATTGTAAATTTCAACTAGTGACATCTAGTTTCTTGCGATCTTCATCGATGAATAAACTAGAGAAATCGACTTATTTTTAGTGCCCTCTTAACTTTTTTGTCGTCCATATCATGAAAGATTTAAACCACCGACAATGTTATTAAATACTTGATTTCAATTAGAATTAAAAGGCTTTTAAACTACTCTGCACTTAACGGTAATTAAGATATTGAAATATTGAATTAAGTTGTTAATAAGAAAGTTGACCAGCGTAACAATCAGAAATCTACATTCCTATTACCATTGATATTACTTGTTTTGTTTGTATTCAATTACAATTTCATCTACTTTAGTCTTCGGTGATTAATTCGATTAATTCAACGATAACTAACTTTTGCGTATACAAATTTGTTTCTTCTTTGAACACAATTAGCAATTAAGTCACGCACTTTTATCTTGTCAAATCAATTCAATACCAAGACTAAATTAAATATCGAATAAAATAAAAAATTAAAAATTAAAAACAAATATCTGAGATTTTCTCAGAATAATCCAAAAAGTCAACTTGAATTCTCCTTGAAATACTCTTCAGTTGACTGACTTAATTTTGATGAGTGTGGCTTAGTTCTGATGGTGAAAAGAACGCAACAAATATTGACACAAATATCAGGAAATTTTTTGCACTAAATTTGTTCATCGATAATATATTTATATTTAGGTTTGCACTAATTAACGAGTAGCACGCAAATTTTTCGAATTTCCGCTAAACTATTTTCAATTTTTTACGTGGTTTTTAGTCCAATTGAAGTTAAATTAAGTCAACGCACAAGTTAATAGTCATTTTAATAGTATCAGTGTTAGTTGATCGTCGTACTTCGTAAAAGTAGTCCGTATGCATTCATTAATAACAATAATTACTTTAAACGTTTAATTACAATTATATTTCGAACTAGTTTCCAAACCGCATCCATCATATCAAATTACAACCACAAATTAAATAACAAGCGATTATTTTCATTTATTAAATTGTGTTTGAATTATTTGTATTCAACTATAGCAAAAGTAAGTTTGTGTTGCGTAAAATTATGATTGTTCACAAAATTTTCATTAAGGTTTTATTCATCTTAAATGATTGTTTTTCATGAGTCATTGATTTATTTTATTTACTATCAAAAATATTCCCAGGAATAAAATTTACTAAGGTAAAAACAAATAAAAAAGAAGAAAAATTGAGTAGAAGCATTACAAAATTTAAATGATGTACTCATTTCCTGTTGAGTAACTAATTAATATTCGACGTTGCGGCGAATAAAAGATTAATTTACCATTGCAACTTAAGGAGGAAGAATGCCAGAAGAAATTATGTGCCGTGCCTCGTGGTTCAAAATGGAATATGTAATTAAGCATCGCAAGCAAATTTATTACAATTCTTTGCCATATATGAATTTTCAATTTAACTAAAGGCCATAAATAGTATTAAAACGAGAGGATGCATAGGTACATAAATTACAAAAGTGTGCAAAGAGGTTCATGCCTTCCGTTAAAACTTTTAAATTCCTTTTATATTCATGCACAAGTTGGAATAATTTTCTAAGAAACATTTCTTCTGCTTGCTTTTTGGTAAACTTTAAAGTTTTAGCTTGACTTGAGTCCGAATATTCATTACATTAAGAACTAACGATGAAGTGGATTGCGGTCATTGGATTAAACCTGTTAGAAGAGTTAAAACGCCAAGAAAGCTAACAAAATGTTATCGACGTTCACATAATACAGAAGGAGAAGAAGAAGAAGTAGTTGAGAGAAACCTAGGACGAATCGAACGCACAAGTACTTTAGTAAAGAATGGTCGATGAGTGTTATTGACCTCCTAATGGTCCTAATACTCTTAAATATAAGTTTCAAGTTCAATATTTACGAAACTATCAACAGAAAGTATTGCAGTTGAAGGTTTTGTTTCAAGATTTTCAAATTTGTTTGGAATTTGATTCAAACTGCGAAATCAAAGCAAACCTTTTGCTTGAATCATCTTATCCTGAAAGTCAAAGAACTGCGTGTGACCCAGCACCTCAGTTAGATGGAGATGAAGAAGACCAAAAAGTAATTAGAATATTGGTGAGAACGCGCCAATAGGAGACTGTTTGGATAATTGACGCAAAAGCAAATTATAAAATTCCAATTTATAGTTCAATAACATTTACATGATCCGTTAAAAGTAAAAAAAAATGAACTACTAACATGCGATAACGGCATATTAATTAGTTTTGGAATTATTTCACTATTACTTCTCAGATTTAAAACCTTTTTACTTTCCGGCTTACCGAAGGTATAGTAAGGAAAGTTAGGTGATCAGACAAAATTTTGACGGATCAATTTTTATAGAATTATGTAGCCAATCAGTTAACTTAGTCACTGGTTTGTCAAGAAACTACCAACAAACTCAGTTAATTTTTATATAACCAGATGTCCTTGCAATGTCTGGCGGAATTCTATAACATTTGACTAATTTGTATTTCGTCTTTTCAGCAAAATGTTGTGGAAATTAGGCGGCGGTGGGCGCTTCATAACAAAAATCCTCCTCCTCTTCATCTTTATGTGTACTTCTCTGATGATAGTCCATCAACTACGAACAACCATCGATGTCAACATGGTACCCCACTTATCCTCACGGTTTCTCCTCCAGAAGAGTCACGACCCCCTAACACGCCACACCGACTCAACAACGGAGGGATTTGATCTTGACCCATCCGTGGACAAATCTCCTTCACTCAGCGAAGACAAATTAGTCGAAGAAATCCAGAACAGAATGCCATCATTGCCCATAGTCTACTGGAACAAATACAAGAACAAACCAATGGGAATCAACAACACATGTGCAAGATTTCCCAGTATGTTCGACCTGGAGTTCAATAATTTGTACTGGCAGACGTTGCACACCTCAAATGGGACGTTTCAGTTGTACGGAGCGTATCTAGATAAGCGCAAGCAAAATCGTCTAGGCCCCACCGTCAGGGTACTCGGAATGATCAACCGAATTGAGCCCATGGTTGTCACCTACTGCCAGCTGTGGTTCGAAGGAAAGAAGGAACCTGTGCTGACAAAAAGTTTTGAGTACAAGTATATTTGGTTCAAGAAATGGGGGAATTACAAGCAAGGGATCTACCAGCCGTACCTTATTGCATGTGTCTTACCGCAAGGGTTCAAGGAGAAGGTACCAGCAAGCATCTCCATCGTGGAGAAACCTTGCGACAACTCCACAAATAATTTACGAGTGATTTACGAAAAGCCCGAGCAAAAAAAGGATTTTGCTGTCTGCGTCAAGGGTCTGGACTTTCTCCACGAGGATCTCTCCGTGCGTCTGGTGGAATGGATTGAGTTGCTCAATCTTCTTGGAGCTGACAAGGTGTTCTTCTACAATTTGCAGACGCATCCAAATATTACCAAAGTTTTGCAGCATTATGAGCAAGAAGGTTCGATTCCTAATTACATTTTCTGACAATGCCATGAAGAGTTTTTATCTAATTTTTGTTTTAGGTAAAGTCCATGTGACTCCGATAAGCCTCCCTGGAGGTCAGCCAAATGTCCCAGCGTTCCAGCATCTGTACCTGACTAAGAAAACCAACAACAAGCGGCAAAACGAACTGATCCCCTATAATGACTGCTTCTACAAACATATGTATGAATACAAGTACATCGCGTTGTTGGACGTTGACGAGGTGATCATGCCCAAAGTTGTGAACACGTGGCCTGAGTTGATGGAGATTGTGCTTCGTAAATCACGGAAAATTAACAAGGAGGATCGGGCTTCGTACAATGTACGGAATGTCTACTTCCTTGATGATCTCCTCCATGATCATGGATGGTTCAAAGAGATCCCCAAGTATATGCACATGTTGCAACATGTCTACCGTGCCAAGAACTTTACAAAACCAGGACAATACATCAAGTGTTTTCATAATACAGAGAAGGTACTCACTCTGCACAACCACTTTCCATTATCCTGTCTGGGAAGCTCATGCACTAGTTATCCTATCGATACGCTGGATGCACAGCTGCATCATTACAGGGCGGATTGTGTGAAAACATTGAAAAAGAGCTGCGAGGAGTATAGGAAAACTAGTGTAATGGATACTACGATTTGGAAACATAAAGAGGCGCTCGTTACAAGGGTGACTAACACCCTGCGGACGCTAGGGTTCTTTGCTGATAGCAATGGCAGCGGTAATAAGCGATAGTATTAGGAATAGTCTTGGAATTACGTAGGGGAGACAGGGATACAGGCAACAGGGTAATTTATGAACAATTAAATTATGATGAAAAATTGCTGACCTTTGTGACAAAGTTGGCTGTTGACAATAGGCAACCAGTTGGACACTTCGTTGTTGCCTTGAACTCGTTCGGATTGCTCTGCGGATGTTTTTTTTCCAATGACTCTTTTCTGTCGTAACCTCGCTCCGTAGGCCGTTTTCCAGAATTGAGTTTAGAGCACGCCCTTGGCTGACGATTTCCAAGATCTCAGTGCACGAGCGTGCCATAGTCCCATGCTGGATAACAGGCCACGTCCGTACGTTTGGCGGGTTACCATGCAAGAGGCCGGGCGCGAAACGTGAAACGATTGAGGCGACTTCCGAAGCACGTGAGCGGCCACGAAAGGAAACGCAAGCCTGGTTGCCTAGCGTGCGAACCAACTCTGTCACTCTATAATAAATGGACGGAGAATAGATTCTAGTTAATATTAAAAAGTTTAGATGGCTCTTAAAGTATCATCTTTACTTTTTAGCTTGTAACTGTAATATATTTCTCGATTCATTTCTCGTATGGTCGATGCGATAGCTGATCAAATTAGTCCTTAGTTCCTTAAGTACTTAATTCGTTTATTTCATAAACTCATTTAAAATGTGATTTTCGAGACTTTTGCTTAATATTTTTGAGGATAACGCTAAACAATCACAGCTTCTAGCATTTTTCGGAGGTAAAAACCGTGCTCAATTTGCACAAGAATAAGATTCCGTTGCCATTTATGCCAATTTAATTTAATTTAATTATTAGCGTGTACTATGGAATCTTATCCATCACAAGACGATCAATTAGTTTAATTATTTTTGAGATTTTAGTCATTAATCGTTGATTTATACAAGTTTTAAGTTTATCATTCACTGGATTATCACGTAATGTATTTGTAATTCATAAAGGTATATATTTAAGTAGTTCTTGTAAATATTGCATTTATTTTAATTTTTTTTAATTTATAACAGAATTTTAAAGCCTTTATTTTGTAATTTAAAATGTAAAATAATGTGATATATAAGTAAATTGTAAGGAGAAATGAAATTGGGAGCCTTTATGCGTAGTTTCTACTGGAAAATTGACTTGGAATTGTCGGCATACAGGAAACTGAATAAATAGTCACAAAACGACTGATACATTATATTTTTATTCATTTCTATTATTTAATGTTAGCAATAAATTATTTACCTATATAATTCATTTTGCTGATTGTATTCATTTGAAGAAATCAAAAATAAATTTAGTACCAAAAAGGATTAATTTGTTTAAAATAGTTTATTGGGTTGCAAACATTCTATTTGGTAGGAAGTTCTTTATACACCTGACTAACATGGACGTACCTTGCAGGTATGTAATTCGAACAGAAGAATGTAAAATAATAGCTTTAATAACCAGAACTCCACAGGCCGCAAGACAACTACAATGACAAAAAGGATTAGTCGCTTACCTAAAACAGCAGGCGCGGGCCCCGAAGGCTTCGGAAACTCTCCAAGCCAAGAGCGTGCCCTCCATTCCCTTGCCTGAACCGTCGTCTGGCGAGATTACGGCGCAAGAGAAAGCATCGGAACACGCGGCGCTCGGAAAGACCCGTGGAGCTGCTGACAGGTATTAAAACAAACACGTCCGGGGTAACGCGAATTGAAGCGAAAAAACAGCAGGCGTGGGCCCCGAAGGCTTCGGAAACTCTCCAAGCCAAGAGCGTGCCCTCAATTCCCTTGCCTGAACCGTTGTCTGGCAAGGTTACGGCACTGGCGAAAGAATCGGAACACGCGGCGCTCGAAAAGACCGGTGGAGCTACTAAGAGTTATTAAAACGAGCACGTCCAAGGTAACACGGACGGAAGCAAAAAGAGTCGCCCGTCTGGTTGCCTATAGTGCTCAGCCAGTTTTGACTCAATATTACCTGAGTAAATACATCTAAATAACGTTTCCCATCAATAGCCTACAAAATAAATTTATTCATTTACTTTCTCAAACATGTAGTAAATATTTGAACATTGCACAGTTAATTGTATTTTTAATCTAAAATTTTC
>JARJEB010020818.1:0-11346 GCA_030264535.1 Liometoxenus newtonarum | reverse complement strand
TGTATGTAGGCAACAAATAGCCCACATTATAATCACTCGCGAATAATGAGCTTGACAAACGTCAATAATAAATCCATTATTCCTCTAGAGATTTACTTTACGCCAATCACAGCTCTTCCCTGCATTCAATAATGAAATGTGACACACAGGCTGAACAAACTCAGCTTGCCTTGAACCCTCTCTCATATAATGACAGAGGCCGGTTGTCAAATTTTGTCTGTCAAGCAAACGTCTTCACACTGCAAGTTGAATTACATGGTTGATTTTTTAAGTTTGAAAGCCATAGTGCAGTATAAAAATTAAATTTTGTCGTCCGGATAAAGTATTCGCGCATATGCGCTATTATATGCGAATACTCCGCTCGGCTTCGCCTCGCTACATATCCTTCGGCCTCACGTATAATAGCCTGCATATGCGCTCATTGAATAATATACTATTATTCGTTTTGTCAATTTGCCAGTTGCTCTTGTTAGATATTTAACAATTTACGAGATGTTTTTATGAATATCAACTGTTTTCCTAAACAAGGAAACATATAGCACAGCCAAAAGTACTTCATCCTCATGTGGGAAGTATATTGTATATATACATAATTTTGTTTTGAATAGCTAATATAGTTGTTGCAGGTAGTAATCGATAATGTGAAAGAGTATATTTTTAACTCAGGAGTTGTTTGTTATAGGTTCGTATCTCAACTTTTTTTTTGTAAGTATTTTATGTTTTAAAATTTAAAGGAACACCTTGTATATTAGTATAGTATTGGTTTGGTAGATTTATAATTAAACGTACGTGCGTCTTGCCTTGCGTTGTCGTATAAAAAAACACTTAGCGCACTCTCACAGTGATAGTCTATTATTACGTGGTGGCATTTACCCGCCGAGTAGATATTTCTAGACTCAACGAAGATGCTCTTGGTAGACAAGTGATGTTGTCTGTAGGTATACAACTGTACAACTTAAGTATTTCTACTACTGAAACTATTGCTATGGTATACTCGATCGAGTTCCACATAACATAGCTGTATGTCTATCTAAAATTTTTCGTTTTTATTATAGAGCGCCGCGGCTGGAGTTCGGCCAGCTCGTTGACATTTCCACGCGACGAGATGCATTCCTGCTGATTCCTGACGATTCTAATAGATCGAACAACAACTTTGGAAATATGTAGTCATACATGTACAAATTTTGCATTATAGTCTTTATAGAAAGCTATATTATCAGCCTTATTGTCGCAGTACAATTTTTCTTTTAATTTTTGTTACCTATATGTTTTTATTATTTTCTAAAGGTCTTCATCCATCCAAAAAATTTTATGAAGATCAATTATTATGCTTGACGTTTTATCATCGTTGTGCGCCTGGCTATTTATAAATTGCGGACACAATCCCTGGCGTTGAGTAGCTGTGGATGTGCATATAATAAATAAACAAAAAAAATCGTATCCCACTGGTAGTAGTGGTAACTTGTAACTGCTAGAAATTTTAAATACACTCTGGACCAACCTACGCAAAAGTCATTAGGCTCGCTGAGAATGTGCTCAGAGAGCTATGGCCAAGATTTTCATCTGAAAATTCAAAAAAAGTAACATAAACAAAATATACATACAACCTTACTTTGAATTGCCGATTAGGTTAATATTATTTGTGTGCTGGTTTAGTACCACGTACTGTACTTGTCTATTGTCACTCTTTATAAATTAACAATTAAATTACAAATTCCGATTCCCATGATGATGTGTGCATCATCATGAAGCGGCGTAAGCGTTGCCGTTAATATACAATTAGGAAATCGAGCGCGTCCGTCCTGTTCTAGTTCACTTATGCCATCATATGCAGTTCTGCTTTGCAATGTGCAGTTGACGGCGTTTTCATTTACATACAGGCTCCTCCAGCGCTTCTGAAATTTCAAACTGGTACTTCCGAACAGGACAGGAGGAGTCGGTTATTTCCCTGTCACAACGGTTAGCCACAAGAACTGCTTAAATCGGATTGCAGTACCCAATACCTAGATAGGTAGATAGAATATATACTTGAACGAGTTGTGGTTGTGGTTGGTTGGGTATAGAGTAGCGAAGAAGCTTGTTCTCCTCTGAGTACTCAGCTTAAAAAGCCATAATGGTTTGTTTGTAGATGTGAAGAATGCACTCTTTGACGACTAATACGACTACGACGCTTAAATTTAGATATTGGTCTCCCGGAGTTGACCTCCGCGACTAACTCTGACTGACAGTAAAGCTCTAAGAATAAAATTTGTCTCCTTAATATATGCTTAGATTGTTGTTTCACTGGCCGAAATTTAATTTAGCTTGTACTTAGTTTAGCCAGCACTTATTGTGCAGCTTTGTGTTATTGGAATAATGAATACTTATAAATGAAACCTGTCTTCTTCCTCTAGACTGTAGAATCTTAGCTCCAGTGTGTGAGGATGAAGAGATGAAGAGTGGTTGGTCCATAATAAATCCCCGACCTTACCTGGTCTCGTCGTCGTTGTGTGTTTTTGTGTACTGGCTGTGCATGGTGCGACGTTATGTTCTCTTTGGATTCTCTCTTCATTCCTGAGCTTGAGAACCAAACGACCAAGGTTATTGTAATAACGTTTTGTGTGCGTGTGTGTGTACAAACATAAAAGTATAAAGCGAAGTAAGCGAGAGCACTCGACAATGTCTAGCTAGGTGCTTAAAAGTCATGTCTTGTATGTACTACGTTAAATGCTGGGAGACGAATTATAATGTTCGGGAAGCTGCGAATTAGTCGAATTCTTTACCTATACGTATTATTTAGGAAAAGCCAAACCTGCTGGGGTATGTCCTTGAAAGTAATTGGAAGGCTTCTAGAGTTTGATTAGGTTTAAATGCATGTATAAAGAGGAATCTGTCGCTTTATTTGTTTATTTCTTGGTGAAGGTTGTCCGGCGGGTGCAAGATGCATATTCGCACGCTACAGTCAGCGCCCGCACACAAGGTGAATCGAGTATGACCTGCGAACAGGTTGAAGGGCGGCTTGTGGCTGAACAATACTCTCTCTACTCACTATACGCGTATTCAGAAATTACAATATATCTTAGATATGCTTGTCTGAAATTTACTACATCGCAGAAACCTATTTAATTTAATAATTAGCTCTATTATTGATCAAAATAATTTCTGTAAATTTATGCATCATTCTTATCTTGGTTTTTATCTTATTACAGGTTGCAAGATCAAGGCATTGCGTGCTAAGACCAACACGTACATCAAGACTCCAGTGCGTGGCGAAGAACCAGTCTTTGTGGTGACTGGGCGCAAGGAAGATGTAGCAAAGGCAAAACGCGAGATTCTCTCCGCCGCCGAGCACTTTTCGCAAATTCGAGCCTCGCGCAAAAACAATCTCGCCGGTCTTGGCTCAGGCACGAGCACCCCACCCGGTCCACCGGCCAACATTCCCGGTCACATTACGATCCAGGTCCGCGTCCCATATCGCGTTGTCGGTCTCGTCGTGGGTCCCAAAGGTGCAACCATCAAACGCATCCAACACCAAACGCACACCTACATAGTCACCCCGAGCCGCGATAAGGAGCCCGTCTTTGAAGTGACCGGTCTTCCCGAAAGCGTGGACACAGCACGTAGGGAAATCGAAGCGCATATTGCGATGCGTACCGGCAACGGTACATCAATCAATGGTGCCGCCATCAACTCAATGGGCAACATCGAGGACGCCAGCGATCTTTTGAGCAATCTGTACAAGAATGGATTCAATTCGTTGTTCAACTACATAGAACCAACGACGACGGATACGTTTCCCAATATGACATCATCGACTGGTAGCACTGGTGCGTTCTCCAGTTCGGGATCGTGTTCTTCAAGCTCATCAAGTTCGGGTGGTCGTGGCGATTTGGGAGCAATCTGGAGCTCAAATGAGCGCGATGAGGGTTTAGGGGATTCCCCCAGTTTTGATAGTTCCACTGCACTCTCGAGCATTTGGTCGTATCCGAATCCCGCTGCGGCGCCATCGCGTCCATCGCCAGCGAACAGCACCAGCCCGGCGGATTCGTTGCTCAGCTCGGCCAAGTGTTTGGTATGCAGCGAGGCGAAAGTCACTCATGCGCTAGTGCCATGCGGCCACAATTTTTTCTGCATGGAGTGTGCCAATCGCGTATGCGAGGGTAGCGAGGCTCAGTGTCCGTTCTGCTCGTTGCCTGCTCTACAGGCCATTCGCATATACTCGCCCAACCCTTAAAAAACGGGTGGATGATATCAAGCGAAAACGCGAAGCAACCTCCCAAAACGATCGATCTCGCTCACTGAAATCCTCTATATACAAGACACCGCAACCGCACCGCGCCCATTTAACATTCCCGGGTATGCGCGCCCTCCCCCTAGTACAAGTACAACATCAGCTTCCCCTAAAAGCAACAAAACAAAATCGAATTCGAGACTAATGTGCATGTTCCACACAACGAAACTTATTGAAATTATAAGATTAATTATATTTTGTTTTGTTATTTGTATTTGTTTATTTATATAGTTGATTTATATCTACTTGTATTCGATATAAATATGATGCCAATCGAATTCGATTTGTTTAAGGGTTTTCATTGGAGGCGGCGCTCACTCGGATCTAAGTCATTAATTGCCACAGTGACATAACAAACCATTAAAAAACAAAGGAGTAAATAAATCATTTGGAAAACATATTTTGTTATTGATGGTTGGATGATATGATCATGATCACACAACAAATTTTTATAGTATTAGAGTTTTATTATAAAGTAAAAGGAAAAAAAAGAAAGAAATTAAATATTAATATGAATATGATCGGTATATATTTTTTTGTTTGTTTACATATGAAAAACATATAATTAGAAGAATTTGATAAGTTTTTATATTTAATAATAATCAAAGCGCACGCGCATTTATAACAACAACCAGTCTCTCTATAAAACTATAACTTAAATATTTTTATCGATATTATTAAGTCGGGGCTCGAAGAAAACAATACCTAACTTAATAAAAAATTAAGAAAAAAACAAACCAAACAAAAGACAAAACCAATAATAAAATAACAAAAGGGAAACGTATATTAGAGGTATTTATATTATTAAGTGTTTTATCGTTATTTTTTATTGATATTATAATATAATTATTATTATTTTATTGAAAAAGTTAAAAAGCATAAACAAAACAAAAAGATCATTGAAGATAAAGCAGAAAGAAGTATGAGATAATCGTATATATATATTTTTTTATTTTTTGCCATGTGATTTGCCACCCCACACCAGTAATAATTGACTGATGCGATGCGTATCACATAAATATAAACAAATTAAACGAAAAGAAAAAAAAAACAAAAAAAAATGGAAATAATTAAAGTCTGATTCAGCAATTCTCAATATTGTTTAAGAATAAAAAAAGTATAAATATGAAAAAATTAACTATTATTACTATATATTCTACTAAGCTATAAATATTAATATAATAATTGAAGTTTAACTAATATATTATTGTAAAAAAATATATCTTACTTAAAATTTCTTAAAGCAAAACGCTGAGACAAATGAGACAAATTTGTGCTAAAATGAATGTATCGCGTTCAAACAACAACCATAACAACCAACGTGATGTTTTAGTAGTAATTTTAATTGAATTTGAATATAACTGGGAAGGAATGTGGGGGCCTGGCTGTGATTCGAACTGCCACATGATCGCAACCTCTCATAATTCATTCAATTTCAAACGGAAAACTGATGAAAAACGTCTATACGAAGCTCGCGCACTCCTAATAAACGACATACATATCCCTTAATTGTTAGTTGATCAAAGAAAAAACTCATAAATAATAATTGTTACTATTGTTCTGTTGTTATTATGTGTCATTGTGAGATGTGTGATAAACATATTATTCTTATATAGGCCGATAAGTTATTGAAGAGTATTTTATAGAAATAAAAAGAAAAGAAAAACTAAAGTTTAATGAAGCTACTAATGCTAATAATAATAATAATAATGAAAAATTATTTATGAAGAAATATGATAAAATATTGATAATAATGAAAAACGTGCGGCTTCGTCTTAGTTCGGTTTTTACGGTTTTGTTTTTCTCGCCCTGTTTTTATGAATTATGAATGTTGCGATCGCGAGAGTTGCGCGCGCTCCTTGCAAAAACAAAAAAAAACGTTGAAACGTGTGTTTTTCAATCAAAGAAAGTAACACTATTCGTGGACAAACGCAACCCATATTTTAATTATAAATTAGTCGTAGCTTTGCACGGCCCCTGATTCCAGTTTAACTAAATATTAACTAATCTAACAAACAATTTCATATAGGAAAAGAAAACATTAGGAACAAGAGATGTGTGTGCCTCCCTCCTAGTTGACAAGGTTATTCGGACAACTTACAAAATCATGCAAAATACATTCATTGGCAATAACATCAATCGAAAATCGAATCGAAGGCTTTCCAAATTAGAACTAAAAATAGAAAACACTAATTTAGTTATTTTCGTTTATATAATGGATTGAATTGGAAACAAAATAACCACCCAGGCCGATTTTAGGGTTCTTAGCATAGATTATTATCATTACTATTAGGATATTATTATTTATTACATGCATACGAATTTATTTTCTAGTTTAATTACAATTACAACATTAATGATGTAATAATTCTTGGTTATGGACCGCCATTTATCTAGATTTCCTCCGATAACTTCAAAACTAATAATTGTTAATGGATTTACTTAGTTTGCATTTGTATTTTTATTAGTTCTTAAGTTATTGACACGATGAAAGCTCACTTCGATTCGATTAAGATTGAAATAATCCATTTTAACTACGTATCAAATTACATTCATTCATAAATCGGCGCATTTAACACTTCATTTGTTTATATAAGTAAATAAATAAAATACGTACATTATAAATACATTAAAAAAATTACATTACACGCAGATACATTATAATTGTATATAAGTTGTTGTTTTATAGCTATTAATACCATTTATTATTATTATCTTATTATTATTTTATTTTTTTACATATTTTTGTGAAGATATATTTAAATATGAATGTTAGTACAAGTACACATGTCCATAAAGTTTATATTATACCCTTATTAATATTATTATATTACACTATATTATTATTATTACTCCTTGATTGTGTGCAGCGTGACTGTTTTTTTATTATTATAATTTTTATTTTGAATATGTTTAATTGATAGATTTTTGGATTTATTATTATTATTATTATTATATATTTATATTTGATGATGATATTTTTGCATTAGCAACAGCCTGTGGTGATGAATTTTGTTTCTTTCATTTTATTATCTACTCTTATTAATATTATTGAAATATGGATATAATTAACTTAACGAATTCTTTTTTTTATTATTATTTCGTGTAGGTGTGTTTATTTTATTTCAATTTTTTTTGTAAATCAAAATAAAAATCAAAAACAAAAATATTACCATACCTACCATTGAATTGAAAATGAAATTAAAGAAAAAAGACGGAAGGAAAGTTGTGTTCTCACATAATTTAATGTATTTTTTTAATTGGATTTATTTTATTGTTTCATCATTGATAGGAAAATTGATAAAATGTTTGGGAACTTTAAATAATAGTCCGTTCGAATCGGTAGCTCGAAGGACCAATAATTCAACGAACGTTGTTAGAGAAATGCTGATAATGCGCATGCGCGCAGCTATGAACATAATGCAAATTTATAAATTCTATGATATGATGAAGATCTACTAGCCAGAATATTTTTAAGATTTTTTTTTATAAATTTAATTGCTACCAAATATTGTCATATTGATACATATTTAATAATAAATTTCGTGATTTACATGATTTTTTGTTTTTCTTTTTGTTAAGTATTTGTTTTTGGTTTGTAGTTGAATTTTACCTTTAGTTTCTTAATCGATTGGAAAATTACTTCGTCTCTTTTATAATTTTTTCGTGTAGTTGATTTACTCGAAATAATTTTAAATATAGAATTTTTATTTCAGTTTCCAATTTCGTGAGTTGAATAATTTATTTGTTTGCATTGCACATGAAAAAGGAGGTAGCAAAAGTGAAACTCTCAAAACACATGACGATCTGTCAAAGTTAATCAATTGAAAAGCATGAAAACTACATTCCATGAAATAATATATTATCACAATCGAGTCTCTAAATATTTAATTCATTAACATTTCAATTGTAGTATATACTATACTTTGATATACTAATAATACTTAGATACTTATAACTAATATACAAGTAGGCGTCTCACAAACAACCCAATCATACAATACTTGTACTTGAACTATTATTATTCTTCTACTTAAAAGATGTTATTATTATACATTTAAACTCTATATTATAATGTACCAATTAAAATACCTATATATACAGGGTGGTTGACGAATTAATAACCAGCGAATAACCCCCAAACCGTTTAAGATATGAAAAAAAGTTATAAGTAAAAGTTTCTACGTTTCTTGTGTTCTATACAATGACGTTACTAATTACTTTCTAACCCTCAGCACTTTCCAGATACAGGGTGTTACTTTGTTTTTTACATGGAACACCCTGTATTTTATGACATTTCCTGAAAAACCTTTATGGTATACCAAGTGGGGTATCATTATTCAGCATTTAAAAAGATCTTTCAGGAAATGTCATAAAATACCCGGTGTTCTATTAAAAAAAAAACAAGGTAACACCCTGTATCTGTAAAGCGCTGAGGGTTAGAAAGTAATTACTAACGCCATTTTATAGAACACAAGAAACGTAGAAACATTTACTTAAAACTTTTTTCATATCTTAATCGATTTGGGCGTTATTCGCTGGTTGCTGATTCGTCAACCACCCTGTATATACATATATATTATATATACATTAGTATATTCTTCAATAAGTGTATTATTGGGCATATAATTCACGAGGATGTGGTTTGCGACACGAGCCTCTAGGGCCTAGAGCCTAGGCGAGGGTCGTAATCATCCGAGGGAATGAAAACAATAATACACATGTTAAATACTATACTTTAACCACGGCTATGTCTCAAAATGACATTTAACCGATATAACCTCCAATTGATTCTATTTGGTATCGATGGCATTATGAATAATAAACACGTATCCATGAGATTATGAGTCCAAGCAACTGATGGTTATGAAATAATTGAGACATAATTGGGTAGTCGTGGACAAATAAATAAATATATATGCACATTGGAAGGATATGAAAAAGAAAAATACAAAAAAATATTGTATCTCGTGAAATTTTTAATACATTTCTGCTCAAAACAAAGTTAAATATAATGAAATAATACATATATAGAAATACGATTATAAATATTATAAATAGGGTTAATATACTCTCTTAAAAAAAGTGGAAAGCGAAATAAAGTAATCGTAAACGAATAAATAACGGCAAAGTTTTCACCCCCTTGATGGGTTTGATTTATAATGGAATGGTAATTATTATATATTAATATACGAATCAATTGAAAAATTGGCAATTAGGAAAATTTATAAACGATTAAGGAAAGTTGTATGGTTTCGGTTAAGAGTTAGGATATACTTGTTAGGCAATATTTAAACATGTCAAGGTGTATCTGGGGAACCAATGATATGTAAGAAATAAATCTTTCATTGCTTTCTCGAATACCCTGTACATGTGTAATGTAGAATGTTTAGTGTGTTTTTATAGGTAAATTTAGTGTGCACAGAATGATCGGAAATACCAAACAAAAATGTAAATTGTAAAGGAATTACGAAAATTTTTCATCACTCATTTTTAGGGCATGATTAGGAAATGTAATCGGATAAAATTTATTAAGGGGGTACTTTTTGAAACGATGACAGAAACGAAACTATAAAAGACTTTATAAATATGGAAAGAATAAGCAAAATATAAAATGTTGGTTTATAAATATTACAAATAAGGAAATTACTACTACGCATATATTTAATTACGTAACAAAAGAAATATTAAACAAATATTGAAAAATGAAAAGTCTTCCCGCCCGTAATAAATTTCTTAATAAAAAAAAGAAATAATTGATACAAAAATAAAAAAAAATTAAAATCGACGTGAGCGATTGAAGGTGTTCACAATTCATCATCTCGCATTCACACGCATTAATTCACTTCATCCATTCATTCGATTCATAAATCAATGAATCAATCATTAAAAAGAGGTAACTTGATAAATATCATTGAACATAATGCAATAAAAGTTCCATTTATTGAGTTGCGATTCAGATACGTGAAGGAATGGCAACTAAATAAGTGGAAACAAACTACTAGCAATCGTATAGCTTGCTATTTTTAGGTTAATTTGGCAAGACTTAATATTGATATTGATTATTTATTATGGAATAAATTTTATATAATTATATGCCGACTTCTGTATGGTTCTATAGTGTTTTTCCGTTTTTATATAAATATATAAATATTTAAAAAATATATTTAGTGTTTGTTATAATCATATCCCAATTTTAAATTTTTTAACGGTTCTGAACAATGCAATATTTGACAAGTTGAAACAACTCATAATCTTAAAACTGAAAATAAATGTTCTATTAACAAGTTAATAGCCCACTATTTTGATTTATATATAAATTTATCTTGATGATCCGCTAATCAATAGTATAAGCAATAAGTTTTTAATTTGCCCAGAAAAACTATATACGTTCAACTATCATATTCATATATATGTGCATATAAACAAAGTACTTAAATCATAATTATAATCTAAAACATTGAACATTAATCTATCGTGTACCTATAAGCAAGTAAAGAAACAATGATCATCTGTCATCGTGTCATGTTCTGCGTTGATAATTGATTTGTTAATGATTAAAAAGTTGTCAAACGACAATTTGACTGCGGCATTTGACTTAACTAATAAGTAAATAATAAAAGCATTTTCAAGACGTTACATCAGGACCGTTGAAAGCCGGCACTGTATACTTATAATAATATTCTAGCAGTAGTATACCAATAAAATAGTAGCGTCACATTTTGACATTAACATTCCCAAAAAAATTAAGCAAATTGTGCGTCTTATGCCGAAAAACCAAAAACTTTTTTAACTTAAAAAATTAAAAAGGTAATACTTTAATAAAGATAAATGAGAGAATAATCTGTATATTACAGCATATTTTTAAACACTTAATATACAGGCCTAAATAAACTATAATATACTATTATTATAATTATCTCTTAAAATTATAATTACAATATCTAATATTTAAATATAATTTTAAGAGATAATTATAATAATAGTATATTATAGTTTATTTAGGCCTGTATATTAAGTGTTTTAAAATATGCTGTAATATACAGATTATTTTTTTATTTATATTTTTTAAAGTG
>JARJEB010020811.1:0-10421 GCA_030264535.1 Liometoxenus newtonarum | reverse complement strand
AACATTTGTAAATTGCACTACATTAACATTTATATATATATATATATATACCTATATATGTTTTATACTTAGGTATATATATTTTAAGAAAAACGTGTAACGTATATGTGCGCCTGTATGTTAGGGGAGCAGTATGTTCGGCCCCCGAAAATTAATGTCGAGGCACGTTGATGTCGCCATTCGATGTCGACGTCGTGGAGCGTGGAGCAGCACAGCACGCAGGAGGAAAAAGGAACGGGAGGAAGAGAACGCAGCCGGCTTCCAGCCAGTGCGCCAGGCCAGGCTTTCCTTCCTATCAGATCAGAGCTTCATCAGCTGGACTGAGTCGCGTTGCATCCGGAAGGAGACAATTCCGCGCGCCGTGATTTATCCTGTTAATACAGGCATCATAAGGATTTATACATTAATATTAACAACAACAAAACAAAGTATATGGAAATTAAATGAAGTTTTTCTAAAAAGTGATTATTAATAAGTTATTACATTTTCCTATAAGTTAAAATGATACAATTTTAATTTTTTCTATTGTTAAAATTCATGGTGACAATATGACAAAAAAGACGTAACAGTGAGTGACATTTTGTTGTGTGGCGGTGCGGCGTGAATGTCTCTTCTTTACATTTTATAAGTATCCAAATTTTTGAACACGCACACACTTTTTAGATACTTACTTTTAATTACTTTTTGTCGAAAAAAAAAGAAAACGTGTATTTGTAATCATCAAAGTGGATTTTTCTTAATGTCTTGCTGTTCTTAACCGCGCACGTTGAAGTTTCAGCAGTTTATCCGAAAAGGACCGCACTACCGTCGCTAACATCATCATATTTATAAATTAAGGTAAGACATAATTTTTAGTTAAATTTTAACAATCTCTCTTGTGTTAAATTATATCTAAGAATTATAATAAGTTTATCTCAAAAAGTACAAAAACAACGACTTGCACTGAGAAAAACATGTGGGAATTTATAATTTTCTAACAATTGCAAGAAAAGTTTTTAGTTGTTAGAAAAAGTGATGTATAGTGCCTAAGTAGTTATCGTAGGTATTATACAAAAAAAAAGTGAATTAATTATTTTTAAATAATTATTATTCGCATTATTATTATCATTGTTTTAAAAATGCGAACACCTTTTTTCCGTCTAGAATTTGTAAGAAATATTATTTGAAAAATCTTTAATTCTGCGGAAATAATTCTAAGAAATTGTAAAAGCGCTTTTTTCATAGCTCAAAAAATAATTTAAAACCGAAATTTTCAGATCTTTAATAAATATAATTATTCCAAAATCTTCTAAAAAAAAAAATCGTCTTCCGGACGGAAAACATTCTCAAAAAATGACATTTTCGGGTTTTTAACGAAATTAATAATTGTTAAGTAAATTTCTTTTGCAATATGGTCATTATTAGCATTTTTGAGTGATTAATGGTACCTATAACCCACTACCGTGAGTTATGGATTTTCATAGCTCACTACCGTAAGTTATGGATTTTCATAAATCACTGCAATTAAATAACATTGATCGCGTATCAAAGTTCAACAAGATTCAACGAATTTGAAGTGACCGATCGAACTTATCTATAAGATCTAAGATCTCGAAGGAACCCGAGGGAACCCGAGAAATTCTGTCAATTTCATAACATTGATCGCGTATTTTCGAAGATCATTTAAAGTTCAACAAGATTTAACACATTTGAAGTGACCGATCTAACTTGTCTATATGATCTAAGATTTCGAAAGAACCCGAAGAATTCCGACAATGACGGTATGTGATCGTCCACCATATTGTTTCATTTGTCAGTTACTTTGCTTCATCGAGAAATCACAATTTTTTATTTTGTGTTAAAAATAGTGCAAGGTGTAGAAAAAGCAAAGTATTATATTCGCGAATATGGCCATTGTTCACTCAGATGAATTGAGCCACTAACCTAGCGGCTCGTGGACTCAAACATCATCTTCGTGAACAATGGCTGTCATAATCGCTCATATAATAATATACTATTATTTCAAAAAGCTGCAAGCTACAACACCCTCAGCTCAAACATTTTTTTCCTAGCAGTAGGAGTATTATAAACAATATCCAAAATCTCGCAATTTCTGAGATCGAAATTGTTTTGTAGAATATGTATCCCACATTTTTGGCTGTTACTGAATTATTAAAAAGATCAAAGAAGTTTACCGTGAAGCGTTTGAATAAATAACGAATAAAATTAACCAAGCTTTGTAATAGTAGCAAGTACCTTTGAACTTTGATCTGAATATATTGTTCTTTTGCGGTGATTACCTTAATTAATCTTTAAATTCGTTTCAAAATTTCGTAAATTATTTCCTAATAAAATTTAAACCAAAATTTTCAAGTTAAAACCACGATAAGAATAAAAAAGTATGTCCTCTTCAATTATATTCGCAAATAAATATTTGCTTCATGGTCACAACTAGAACGCCAACTGTACATTCAACGGCAACAAAAAAATGTTTGGAATCGTGCACGGGCTTAAGACCGCTCCTCATTGCTGACATTTTCATTGTTAGCTTTGTTCTTGGTTTATTCATTAGTATACTTGACTTGCTTCGTTGTCTTCGCAATGTTTTATATGTTATTTGGTATTTTCTTTTATAATGTAGGCACTATTTCTTACTTTATATTTTTGCTCCTTCTAATAATAGATAATATGTATTCAGAAGTGTTCGCAATACATTTGAACGATCATTTGTTTTCCGTTTAATGTCGTGTAATTACATCACAAAAATTAAGTTTCGCATAAAGTGCAACAATATATCGTTCTCAATTGAAACACTTGGTAGATAATTTATTGTTTACATACGAGTATATATCCCACTTATAGCCAGAATACTTTTTTTGGGATCAACATCGCATGATAGCGCATTGATTGGTCCATCGTGCACCGTAGTCACGTTATTGCGCTTTAAGTACTACATAATAACCAGCCTGTAATAATTCAGTCTATTGCCAAACCGAAGAGCAGAGCAAAAGTACTGCGGAAAGAAACTCATACTATAGCAACAAATGTTACACAGAAACTTCAATAAGAAAGAAGATTTAAGAACTTAAGCCGAAGTACTATGGAACTGAAATGCCGACTAAATAGGAAATTATAAGTGAATAAATGTTGATTTTAATAACGTAACTGAGACGTTAGTTGATCTTTGAATGTGAAATATTGGAATGCAAATTAAACTACTCGAAAATGCGTAATACATCAAGATATGCGTTTTTGCATGTAATTTGCTGAATACAGAGTTTGGCTTAAAACCTATATATAAGTAATCTCAGAAAGCGTTTTCAATTTCGTACAAGCTTTCCCAAAAACATTTCTTCAAAACAATCAGCCGCCTTACGCCTAAGAATGTTACGCACGTTACTAGGATGACTCTCCAACAAGCTGACACTCGGAATTGTCATTTAGATATATTTACTTCATATGAAGTGCACAACTTCGTGGAACTCTTTGATCGTGAAACTAATTTACCGATGTTTTTAATACTAATTAAAACATTTTGGTTAATGATCGTGAATGTACAGGTGTCTGAAATTATTTGAAATGAATTTTGCGTGTATCCTAAAATATCCCAAACCAAAATGTATAACGGTAACCAAAAATAAGCAAGTACCGAGAAGCCAGAGATTCCTGAAAAGCAACGAAAAAGCAAATCATCTTACGATCGGAGTGTTTCTTCCGGACTTTAACGATTCTATCGCTATCAGGTCAATCAATTCTATCAAACGTCCATCATGACTCGGGAGGCTATTATTTTGGTTCGTGCTGACCGCAGCAATCACTTCTTACGCCAGCCACCAGCGAAGCGATGGCATTCACAACATCAACGGAACCGAACAAAACGTTCGTTGGAAGTGTTGAACGTAAGTAAAGGGAACTGCTCTTTAGGGAACACAACTTACAACATTTCGTTACGTTCTGATCTGAGCACTTCTTCCGATTCGTTCGTCTTTATTATATTTATAGTCCCTTCTAATACCTATATCGTATAAGTTTACCTGTGCCCAATGCTGAAAGAGTATTTATTATGTTTTCGCACTTTCTTTGCAATGTACAATGTGCGAGAAATAGAAATTCCGAGAATTTGTGGCAAACAAAAGAGATTCCACGATTTAATTTCGCGAGATCTATAATATTGGCAAAACTATTCTGAAATAAATTAATTTTAAGTCTGGCAATTTTTTCTAATAATGCTTAACGAAGCGTTTTCTCTATATCACCCGGTATCACCTTCATATATGATATGGCCGTTTCGAGAATTGGATGAGTGCATGAACTATCTACCGGGGACCTATCAATATCTCGACGCGAACGTGTGCACAAACTAACACATTTCATTCATATAGTGTAGGTACGAATACGCTTATGGAACTTCCTTGCCTATATTTATGAAAGTCGATAACTTGCGACGTACATTATTAATCGAGAGGTATAGAGTTCTTAAGTCAAGTTTTAGAATATTGCTATTAAAAAGTTACTGAATTTCGAAGACATTTAATGTAAATTTCGATATTTATAATTATAGTCTAATTAGATGAGGTTTTTATTGTCAGTTTCGAGTGTCAGAGTGTAGAGAGTCATCCTAGTAACACGCGTAAATTCTATTCTTTGACTTTGATAAATGCCCTCTAGCAACAAAGCTACGAAGTATGTACTATAGGCGCATAGGCCATATTACCGGAAAGCGGAACCTTTTCGTAAATTTTGGATCACACTGTAGTAAGTAAAGGCGTTGCATGCTGAGTAAATTAACTCTATTTATTTGATATATAATAATCGATAACTCCTTCCGATTGTAATAAAGTGCTTATAACTTCCTATCGAAATAAAGTTATGAATCGTGAACATTAAAGTGACACTTCATTAATTTTCTTCAGAGGAACTATCCAGAAAAACAAACAACATATCACACAATGTTTACAAATCCCCACAAAAATTGCTTAATATGATATTTGGAAAAGTTAGGAATATTTTAATATTTTTTTATATTCATTGTTTTAAGAGGCAATTTGTGGAAATAAAGTATTAAAATTTATTTCAGATGGAAAGAAGAAAATTAATTGTATCTAATAAAATAAAATAAAACTGTTAAAAGATAAATATACTGTGTTCTAATAGTCTGCGGCAATTAGTTTAAACACTTTATAAAGCTCACCATAATTAATCGATGTTTCTCTAAATAGTTAAAAGATTGATTGCCCCGCATTAATAAAAACAATTGCGTCGTCTTGTTGTTCGCTCGTCTTTTGTATTCTTCTCCGTCACTTCCAACTGTTTGTAAATTTCTTTACAGTCTTCGTCTCCGACTAGTCCAGTCCGTGTAGCAATCTGAGACATGTCGTGATGAAAGGCACTTTGTATCAGGTGTTAAGAACACGACGTGTAATAAGTTTCGTCGGATTAGGAAACTTCATTAATCTTTTCCGCTGTTTGAATCGTTCTCAACTTCTTTCTCAATACTACAAACGTTTCTTCCTCTAAATCGGAGGGCCCTTGTTTCTAATTTCTATATTCCTACTGTAGATGGTGGAAATCGGATAAAAAGCGGAAACGGAAAACCTTTGGCTTTCATGGATTTTCAACCAAAGACTTCCCAAAGCAACATACGTGTGCCTTCACTTTCCACTAATAGTTTCGCTGATACCTAGTTGAACAATTTATTACTATATTTCAGAAATTATTAATAACATGTTTTTAATTGTATTTTGTGATTCGTAAAAATTTAAATTACAAATTTCACATTGTTGATACATTGATATTCAATAATATAAAATTATGTTTAAACAAGCACTGTATTGTCTAGCTAGAATTTAAGAATGAAATTATTGGAAACTGAATGCACAATTGCGGATTTATAACAATAATTCGTGCATTTATTGTAATCACGACTGCATTGTAGAAGCCTCTGGTTACGTACATTACATATTACATGAATGCACTCATGAAATGTTACAAGGTTTTTGTTCTCGCTATATGGTGTATTTACATGCCACTCCAAAATTATAGTAGATTTGAATAACACAACCCGAATATAATTTGATGGCACTTTATTGTTATTACTTTTACGTTACCATTCCATTAGATTCGTTTTCAAATTATGTCGATTCCTAAACATTGTAGTTGCATTCTTATGAAAATTATACTCGTATATCGCCGGCAGCTTATTTTAAACGGCCACTCCGCTGATATCGAAATTATTTTTCACTTTCTAAAAGCATTCACTCTAGCTTCTTCTAGCTTATTGTAATAAACATTTTTCAACCTTAATCAAATATCAATATTTCGATATAGGGAACCATTTCTTTGCGACTGTAGTATGTACAATAATGTGGTTATAGATTTTAATTTACTAAATATCGGTTGTCAGCGTACACTATGGCAACAATAAAAACCAGAACTTCCAGGCCGGAAGACAACCACAATGAAGAAAAAAACTGACGATCACTCTGAAGGATTAATCGCTTACCTAAAGCAGCAGGTGCGATTCCGAAAGACTTCGGAAACTCCAAGCCAAGAGAGCGCCTTCAATTCCCATGCTCGATAACGACCTAAGAATCGTCGTCTAGCGAGGTTACGACGCAAGGGAAAGGACGCGAAAAGACCCGTAGAGCTGCTACAGTTGTAAAAAGAACACATCCGAGTTTACGCGAATGTAATCGAAAAGAGACGCCCGCCTGGTTGCCTATAGAGCTCAGTCATTTTTGTCTCAATAGGATTGCATTTTATAAATTCAGGACTGGCGTTGTTAATGAACGCGACATATAATGAACGGGACCTCGTCTCGACGATCTTCTCACCGGAATTTTGAGCGATACTATTCCTAAGGGTTTTCATTTGACAGATCGGTACAGGGGCGTAGTTCCTCTTGCTGGATAGTCGTGGGCGGCTCAGTTTTCTGAGCTGGTTCTGGCTGTCTCTGCGGTTTCATTGATTCACCTGCCTGAGACTGGTGCTTCAGATGACAGGTTTGATACGGAATCTCTTGATCAGCAAGCACTAATGCCGGTTTCAGTCTGTCTATGGACACAGTGACTTTGCGGTCTTTAATTCGTAGTACCACTGTCTTCTCATTTCGATGCATTACCTGGTATGGGTAAAAAGACATATTTGCTCTTACTTAACTGATTATGTATGAAGCTGAGTTTAACACCATGTGGACTCCCTTGTGTAGGTCTAAGTTCATGAAGGTATTGACGTAGTTCCTTAATGAATTGTGGTGCGCTATCCAAGTCAACTTCTGGTCGATCTATAAGAAAATCTCTCTGGAAGTCGAAAATTTTGTCCGTAAAGTATTTCGGCTGCTGTACCACACAGGTCCTCGTTCCACGCTGCACGAGTAGACAGAATTATTGTTCACGACTTGCATTGATGACACATTTTTGCAGCTTTAAGTTGTCGATGATCTTTCAAAAATCCTGTTAGCAGGCGGGTATAAGACAGGGTGCTTATTTTGGTCATTCCCAACAAGCTACTTAACCGTTTAAATAAGTTTGACTAGAATGTTCCACCTTGTTCTGTTGTAATACAAAGTGGTGTGCCGTATCACGATATCCAATTATCTTAGTGGCACGTGCAACAGTGGCTGCTTCCTGATCTTGCATAGTAACTTCTTCAGGCCAGCACGTGAATCGATCTATGATAGTAAGGCAGTAGCGGTATTCTTTAGACGATGGCATAATTTTAATATCCACTTGGATGTTCTTGAATATATTTTCTGGTAATTGAAAGGTCCGACTGGTGAAAACACATGCAGAGATACTTTAGAGCGCTGACACTCAATGCAACCCTTAGTCCACCTTCTGCAATCTGACCAGATAAAATGTTCGAGTATAAATTTGACCGTCGGCGATGAATGCTGCTCGCCAAAATTCGGGCGTGAGGAATGGTCGTGTTGTCTTGGTGGAATGGTAGAAACATCACAGGAATTCAGCTTTAACTGCAATCCAGAGTTAGAGTATAATATGGCTTGGAGTACCGAATCTTGCTTTTGGACGTTGGCCAGGGCTTCGTAGTCAATTGAAGCTACAACCTCAATTCGAGACAATGGGTCCGCGACAATGTAGTCTTCTCCGGAGATACATCTGATGTCTGCGGTGAATTGACTGATGATATTCAGATGGCGAAACTGACGTGGCGTGATCGTTCGCTCACTATGCGTAAATGCAAAAATCAACGGTTTGTGATTAGTGTAGATTGGAAATCTTTCTGTCACAATTATTTGCCGAAACTGCCAAGTACACAGCGAGGAGCTCGCAATCGTATTTAGCTTCCGCTGGGCATAACTTCTTCGAAAATAAATTCTGTGGTTGCCATTGACCATCTACTTATTATTGAAGAGCACCACCTACGGCGAAATCAGATGCATCACAGAATATAGCGACTAGCAACTTCAGGTCTGGATGATTAAGTAGTGTAGTATCTGCCAAACTGCCAAACATATATCAAATGCAACGATAGTTTCCGAAGTCCAAACCAAGAGTCTTTCTCTTGATGTTGCTTCACAGCAGGTTATTTAAAAAAAACTGACGTAGCTTTTTGCCTGTGTCCGTACGAAGATAATTTCTAATGGAGTCGACTTTGTCTGGTAACGGACGGGTACCAATACTGGAAACCAGGTATCCTAAAGCCCTGATTTCTGGTTGCCAAAGACGCACTTTGATCTGTTAATGACGGCACCGTAAGTACGCAGCCGCTCAAAAAATTACGAAGATGTTGGAAATGCTCTTCTAGTGACACAGAAGGGACGAGGATATCATCGATATACGCGCCGCAGAAATTGTTTCCATGCAGAATCTCATCGATGAAGCATTGGAACATTTGAGCTGCGATTCGTAAATGCAAAGAGCCCAACTGCTGTCGTTATTGCAGATTTCGGTATGTCTTCCTTAGCAAGCGGAATTTGGTTGAATTGCTTAACCAAGTCGATAATAGAAAAATGTTTCTACCATGCAATGAGTGAGAGAAATCATGTAATTAGAGATTATTGCGAACTGATGAGCCATATGGCAATATCAACGATGGACCAACAATTAGCTCCCTTACTTCCTTGCATTGAGCTGCAGGTTCACTTGCGACGATATTGGCACTCCTGAAGGTGCTCTCAATAACTGCAAATCATAGCTCCGGGTCCTGTGAAGAAAGCAGGAATTCTCTACGCCACCTGGTTGAGAGAGGCTGACGCAACGCACGGTGATCTTATAAATGGACTCATCGGGGTTGTTTTTATAGCAATTGCGGTCGTTGAGGTGGTAGTCATGTCGCTCTTATTTGTAATTGCTTCACTTGAGGATGCAGTGAAGTATCACGTGGGGGTTACCACTTTAGAATCTTTAAAAATCTAATATCATGGATGTCCCCTTGTCCAATTCAGTATTTTAACAACACAGATAACTAGAATGGTTATTCACAATCTATATTAATTACAACTCAAAATTCCAACTATCTTCAACTGAATATCCCAATGTCAGTCTATTCCCTTTTCTTACCAGACACCCGATCACCTTGATTCTTTTCTCTCTGCACTTTTTTTGTTGTTCGTTGGCAAGTTTCCCACAAAACTACGGGTTGTTGAAATCTAATATGTTAAGGTCCATATAAATTCTGGTCATGGAATGTTGCACTTCCAGCCTCCATCGCATGTCCGTTGTTTACATACACAAAATAAAGTTGTGTAGTTGCTGATGCTTGCATTTGTACACTTTCTTCCGAAACATGGAATCTACTTTTCGATCTTGTTTCGTATCTGCTTATAGAATTATGCTTCTTAAATATACAGTATTAAGTCAGTGGATCAAGTTATATTTTGTTCAGTTTAAATTCTAAAAATGAATATATTTTATTAAGCGGTTTAAATGATGTTTTTGAAGACATATAAACTTTCGTTTGTTTGAACCTCCTCCGTCTAGACTTAATTTTCATCTGGACTTTATTAAACATTATTTATCTATTTTGCGTTCATAATAAACCAATTAGAATACCCAATGTAGTTAATTAAAGCATTCCATGGTGCGGTTCTATAATGTTCCCTTTATACAACTAGTTGTATAAAGTAAAATTGACGCATTCGCATTGTGCATCGAATTCTATTAGGAAACTCTTACCGTCGACGGTCGTTGATCTTGTGTAAACCTGAAAGCAACATACATTCGCTCGTACATTCGCGACTTTTCATTTCCCTGAAAGTATTTTTTTATACTATTTGCAGCCGTTTCTATATGTTGATACTGGATGTTCTACCGCTGGATGTTCTTGCACGGTCTCTTTCACACTTCTCGTCGTGTCGGTAGGTCAGTAGGTACGCACTGATTCAGACACAAATTTCTCACATCACTCACTTGTACCGTTTACATTATAAATGTTATTAAATTCACTGATTTCTCGTTAATCGTTATTTTTAAACACTGCTA
>JARJEB010020802.1:0-17151 GCA_030264535.1 Liometoxenus newtonarum | reverse complement strand
GTGGCGATTTCAAGTTATAACCACTTATAATCTAATATGTTATTTATTTATAAGTACCTACATATGTTTAGGTATGGGTTGTTTTGTTACCTTGTTGCACCATATATTATTATTATTATTATATAAATCTTTATTTGCATATATTTGTTAACAAAGTACAAAATTATATGTCAAAAGGCCATCGACCGTAGTGGTCTTTCAGCGCGTTGCACCATAATATATTAAAAAATTCGCGCCGAACAACTTTCCGACCATATACAGTATAATTTTGTAGAAATCTTCGAATTGTAAAAGTAATTTTGATCGGAAAGTGGAACTGAGATTGATTACATTTTGATATCACTAAATTTCTGTGCAATTTCCTCTTATCTAATCTACTTATATGCTTCATACATTATACCGGGTCATCAAAAATTATCTGAGTCAAAGCTGACCATGGAATGGAAAATGACTTGTGTCGTCGTTTTCAAATAATGCTGTTTGTAAGTATGTCAAGTTATTTGCCACTCTGACATTATAAATATCCTATAAATATGTTATTCATTCTAATACCTATTTATAGAGATGAAATCATAATGAACTACAAGTTTGAAAATTACTTATATTGAAACACTAATTTCGTTTGAATTAATAAAAAGCCAAATTAAAATAATTGGTGGAAATATCCCCCGGTTTTGGTCAATGCACAAGTTTACGCGCCTTTAATTAATGTCTCACAAACTGTGTATCCTACGAGAAAAAGTTATAGGAATTGAGATAGGGATATTTGGATTCTCTACAAAAATATATTTTTTGTTTGCCTGTGATTCGCAAATTTGTTTTCACATTCAGGTTATGTGTTCCCTTCTTTACCGACCAATTTTATTCGTTTATTCGCGTTTATTCGCCAGGTTCTAGTTGTACGGATATCTACCAACGTACCAAATTTCATCCTAATACGTTGCTTGGTTTGCACGGAATATTGTTCACACACGCACAGACTGACATTCAACTGATATCACTCCAAAAACCACTTTTTCGCACTCAAGGAAACTCGTCTTCGAAATTTTGACCGATTACATATCTTTCCTAACCAAATACCTTCGGTATGGTCGGAAAGTAAACATCAATATTTATATTATGTAAAATATTTTTCCTACGGCCACTATGAAATGGCACACTTTCGTCATAGATTAGTTAGCTAGAAAGTTGACAATTGCTATCAAAAATTAATGCGGAAAAGTCATAAGTATGGTAACAAAACAAGAAACTGTGCGGGAAAAAGAAGAACTTGTCACTTTCCCGTACAGTTTCTTATCAAATATGCAATGACAAGTGCGTGCGTCAGTGTCATGGCAGTTTGTGTCAAAATCGTTTTATAAACATTTTATTAATGTTCCGATGGAAAAATGTGGCCAAGGAAAAGCAGTGTTCCTAACGCGATTGGAAAAAATTCACTTTCACACTCGCGCGATGTGCGATTCAAATTATCGCGCTCGTCAGAAATTGAACTCTCCAAACTTGTCGGGTAAAATACTATTTCTTACAACTAATGCCGAGTAAAATGATAACTGAAATCTCTTTAATTATTTTATCCGCGATAACCTAGTAAAACAACCACTATTATAGGTGTGTACGTAGGCAACTAATAACCCACATTATAATCACTTGCGAATAATGAGCTTGACACACGTCAATAATAAATCCATTATTCCTCTAGAGACGCCAATCACAGCTCTTCCCTGCATTCAATAATGATATGTGACACAAAGGCTGAACAAACTCAGCTTGCCTTGAACGCTTGAACTCATATATGACAGAAGCCGGTTGTCAAATATTGTTTGTCAAGCAAACGTCTTCACACTGGAAGTTGAATTCCATGGTTGAATTTTTAATTTGAAAGCCATACTGCAGTTTAAAAATTTAATTTTGTCGTATTAGATAAAGTATAGTATTCAATTCGCGCATATACGCTATTTTACGCTCGGGCGATTACTTCGCTCTGCTCGCTACGCGACGCTTCGCTGCGTAACCTTCGCCCTCGCGTATAATAGCCTCTATATGCGCTCATTGAATAATATACTATTTAGAAATGTAGGTATAAAATCAAAATTGTTTAATTCTTCATTATTTCTTGCTGTTAATACGTATCGTAGGTGGCTTAGGGGCGGCTGTGATTGATTGGGGACACTAGGTTTCATTTATCTACTGTCAATAAACAATCACAGCATGTTTCACGAAAGATAGTGTCATAAGTCAATTACAGCCGCTTGCGATGTTAACAGCAAGATAATAATGACAAAATCGTACACGTTTGACTGTGCACCTAGATTTCTCAAAATCTATTAATGCTAAGTAAAAAATATCTAGATGAAATTTGCAGCCAATTTAATTGTTAATTAGATTCTTTAAACAATTATAGGGAGGGGTGCTATTTAAAAAAATGACTTGTGTTGTCAAAACAATCACAACAATTTGTGGTTATTGTTTTGTCAAACAAATAGCACACAAAAGATGGTGTGAAGTTGGTAATTGAAACCGTCAAATATTAAAAATAAAATGTTAAAGTAATTCAAGCTGCTACTACCAACGAAATGAAGTTCGCAGATTGTTTACCGGTAGCCAAATGCAACAGTGCAAACGGGGGCATTTTGGGGATTTTTTTAATAAATATGATTTTAGTTTCTTGTTTCATATGTTGTAATTTTGTAATGTACATAATAATTAATTAATTCTCAAGGATAACAATATCTTACGACATTAATAGCCCCAAAATAATGACAACATCAAACAATTTTGACTCTATATCCACATTTCTCAAAATCTATTAAATGCTACGTAAAAACATATCTAAACAAAATTTGTAGAGAATGTAAGTGTTAAGTAGATTCTGCAAAAAAAATAAATGTGCTATTTGAAAAAAATGAGTTCAGCGTGATTCTAAGTGGTCAGATTTAAAGTGTCTTAATTAGAAAACAAACAAATTTATGATCATCCGGCAAAGCTTATCTTCATCCTTCGGTCTCTATTCAGTGATCACAGATAGCGTATTATTCAGTTTTCATAAATTATTAAAATATGAATTGTTTTGTAAATGCTTGCATTTGCGATTTTTGAAATATAAATACAAATAAATCAAAATCTATGAATGAGGTGGGTGTATATCGTGTGGGGTATTATTATTGAGCACTTGGGAAGCCCTTTCAGAAAATATAATAATAAATGGGGTGTTCCATTTATAATAACAAAGTTGCAGTAAACTTCCGGTATATTGCAATCAACCGGAATTGCAATTAAGATGAAAATATATTCCCTAATTAGATCCTTCTACTAAACCTAGATTCTGAAATTTTCAGATCATTATATACTATGGAAGTTGAAAAACTTTTAATGTAAGGGTTAAAATGGACACCCGGTATATTTATAAAATCCCTCGTTTCTCATTATTAGAAAAACTCACTTGTTTTCGTCAAGAGTGCTTGAAGAGACGGAGCGGAAATAAATTCCGGCATTCCACAATAACTATGATACGAAATCAAGCCGCATCAGTATCAGCAAAAGAACGGGTATTTCGTATTCCATTCATCTTGATGAATAAATGTAAATGTTTCGTCCTAACGGTTACGTTTGCGATGCTTTTCTCTTACGTTCAAGGTATTTTCCGACTCTCCGTCTATATATGAATGATTTCAATCTTTACTTGTTTTTTTTGTAACTTCTAGCATTGGAAGTAGTTGATTTGGTCAACAAGACCGACTTGAATTCACTGCCACAAGGTATTAGAACAGTTCCAGGACGATGCAGCAATTTATCGCTGTTATCCGAAGAGGAGTTTGGTTTAATTACGTCGGATAATTCCAGGCGAAATGATGTCGCGTACGAGTTTTCCTCGTCGTCGCAAATTATGTTACGCACGCAAGATATTTTCAAACACTTTCCCGAAGACTTTTCCATTATAATCGTCGCACGTACACGCCCAGGTAAATTTATACAGTTTGTTTCAAAGGAATGTAGAAAATGATTCGCAACTTGTTTACCATGTGTGTATAATGTGTACCATACATGTAAGGGGTATTTTCATTGGATTTACTAATAATAGCCAAATAAAAGTAAAAAGATATTTATAAATAAATTTGTTAAGCCGTAATAACTTTTAGGTGTCACGTCAAGCCTGTTTCGAATCTATGACGAAGAAGGGAACGATCAATTGCAAATAAATTTGGGCAGCAATGTCTTTTTGTACTACGAGGACGTGACAGTGACAGACGACGAAGAAGAAGAAGGTGGCCGAATATCGTTCAACGTGTCACTCAGTGACGATGACGAGAAGTATTGAATAAAAACAAAATTTTATTGTTCTCTTAACAAAACCCGCGCGTTTGTTATTGCTACAGGTGGCATCGCTTGGCGTTCAGCCTGAAAGGGGATTCCGTCACTTTGATACTTGACTGCAACACGACGATAACGCGACGATTGAATAGACCGGTTGCCTCGCGGATAGATAGCAAGGGACTAACAACCATCGGGTGCGATTTGGATAATGACGACTTCTTTCATGTAATTATGGCCACGTTCGATTTGGGCGCTGAAATTTATGCACTATGGAAATTTATGCACAAAATGGAACGCAGCCTATATCTTTGTCACGCGGTGGCTAGTTACGCACAAATTAATTTATGTATCGATTTATCAAAATTATATGATTTGAAATTTAATCGATAAATTAACGAATCGATTAATTAGATAAATCGATTAATCGATTAATTGGATAAATTACTTAATCGTTAAACTAGATAAATGGCTGAATAAATTAATCGATAAATAAATTAATCGATTAATTAGATAAATCGATTATTCAATTAATTAGATATTTTACTTAATTACTAAATCCATTATAAACCGCTAAATAAATCATTGGATAAATAAATTAATCGATCAATTATATAAATCGATAAATTCTTAATAAAATTCTTAAACGATAAATTAATATCGATATTTTTCCCGCTATGTAACTTTTTCTAATTTATCGATATTGGCAGGGAACCGTGGCAATCCTGCAATTGGCCGATAAGCCTGATGAAGCTTACAATTTGTGCACCAAATATGCACCCGATTGTGGCCCGCTAAGTTATTCAACACTACCATCCGCAACCGAAAGTCCCGTGAGAGTTTCATCAGAGTTACATGAAGGCATATACGGTTCTGCAGCGTTAGAATCTTCTGAGTCAAACGCGGACGATGGCAATGAACCACTGGCGGATTTTAATGCAACTACGGTCTGATAAATAACATATTTAAATGTCACCTACCTTTTTTCTATCGCCAATTTTCCAGGTTTACTATGATTATTCGCTATATAGAGGTCCACCCGGTCCACAAGGCTACCCCGGTCCACCTGGCCTGCCCGGATTGCAAGGACCAAAAGGCGATCGTGGTGTAGATGGACTCGCTGGCACGGCCGGAATTGTCGGCCCGCCTGGCCATGTTTTCATGATTCCTGTAAATTTGTTCATTTCATTGTATCTTCTAATCCATTAAATAATTATGCTGCTTTCAGTTGAACGCAGTTACCGGTGGAAATGAAAAGGGACCAGACACCCACGTCGAACAGTTCCGTCAATTAATGTCGCAACACATGGTAAGTGCGTGATGTGGAGGTGATGATTCAATAGACGTGTGAAGTTTATGAGTGCCATTTTAAAGATGTCCATGCGTGGAATCGAAGGCCCAATGGGACTAACCGGAGTGATGGGGCCTGAAGGGCCGGCAGGCCCCGAAGGCTCGAAAGGTGAACCTGGTGAAATCGGCGAGTCGGGCGTTCGAGGCCTCAGAGGGCCGCCTGGTAATCCCGGACGGGAAGGACCGCGTGGTCGGCCCGGTCGAGATGGCGAACGCGGTATATCGGGTGCTGCGGGCTCGAAAGGCGAACAAGGACTGCTTGGTTTACCGGGAATGCCTGGCGAGAAAGGTGAACGCGGCTTAACTGGCATGAGCGGCGCCACGGGAATGCATGGCCATGATGGCATGGAAGGTGAAGATGGACCGCCCGGATTGCCAGGCATGTCTGGTGAAATTGGCCCGCGCGGCTTCATGGGGCCACGTGGCTTGCCTGGATTGCAAGGAAATCCTGGTATCCCGGGAAATGAAGGGCCGCAAGGTGGTAAAGGTGCTAGCGGGCCACCAGGACAACCAGGCGCGCCTGGTCAAACTGGTCCGCCTGGAGCAGTGGGGCCGTCGGGAGCACAAGGTCAATTGGGACTGCCAGGTCTAATGGGACCGCAAGGGAAAGCGGGAATGCCAGGGTTGCCTGGAGCGGAAGGCCTACCAGGACAGCATGGAGCGCCAGGCGTGCATGGAAGCAAAGGTGATGAAGGGCTGCCCGGACCGATAGGAACTATTGGTTTTCCTGGAGCAAGAGGCACGAAAGGCGATGAAGGTAAAAGAGGTGTGGTAGGTGACAAAGGGAGTAAGGGAGATCGAGGGCTTGATGGTGAAAAGGGTGAGTCGGGAACGAAAGGTGACATTGGGCCAATAGGATCACAAGGCGTGGCCGGTGCTGAAGGTCCGGAAGGACCTAAGGGATCAGATGGACCGCGAGGTGAAGGTGGACCAATGGGCTTGACGGGAGAAAAAGGCAAATTGGGCGCTCAAGGTTTCGCCGGTTATCCTGGAAACACGGGCGAGAAGGGCGACAAAGGTGCCACTGGCAAAGATGGATCGCCGGGAGAGAAAGGCGACCGAGGGAATACTGGAATTCCTGGTGAGAGAGGCGAAGTTGGGCCGCGCGGTTATCGTGGTGCGAGAGGTAGACGTGGATTTGATGGTGTAGCTGGATCGAAAGGCGACACCGGACAGCCCGGTCCGCCGGGGCCACAAGGCGAAAGAGGACATCTCGGCGCTGAAGGCACGAGAGGCTTTCCTGGACCAATTGGAACGCCAGGCTTGAATGGCAAAGACGGAATTACGGGCCCGCCAGGAGAGCGAGGACCAGCTGGAGCAAGCGGGCCTCAAGGGTCGCCTGGTCCGGCTGGCGTGATTGGGCCACAAGGACCAAGCGGCGAGGCAGGACCTGTAGGTGAAGCCGGCACTCCGGGAAGTCAAGGATTTCCCGGCGAGCCTGGTATGCCGGGCGAAGCTGGAAACGAAGGGGCACCTGGACCGATAGGCCCGCCAGGAAAGCACGGTATTCCCGGTGAAGTCGGCCTTCCTGGATTTCCTGGGGAAAGGGGGATTGCCGGATTGCCTGGACTTGCAGGAATGAAAGGCGACACTGGACCGATCGGTCCATTAGGCGCTCCAGGAGATAAAGGACAACAAGGAGAGGCAGGTAAGGACGGTTCGCCCGGACCTGAAGGCAAAATTGGTCCTGGTGGACCGGCAGGCGCTGTGGGTGCTAAAGGTGACAGAGGCGATGCTGGTTTGGCTGGACCGGCTGGCCGAGACGGCATACCAGGCGCGAGAGGATTACCCGGCCCGCCCGGTCCTATCGGAGTTCCGGGTGAAGACGGTGATAAAGGCGAAGTGGGACCGCCCGGTGAAAAAGGATTTAAGGGCGGCAAAGGCGATGCGGTAAGTAGATACAGCCAACAATGATTCGAAAAAAAACAATCGGAAATTGGTTTTAGGGACCTCAAGGCAATGTTGGCGTGCAAGGTATACGAGGGGAACCGGGTGCAACTGGAGCGAACGGCGAGAAAGGGCCACCAGGCGCAATGGGGAGGCAAGGGCCGAAAGGTGAAGACGGACCAGTAGGTCCAATAGGTAATGCGGGACCTGCTGGGACTCAGGGATTGCCTGGCCCCGCTGGCAGTAAAGGTGAAGTCGGTGATATCGGATTGAAAGGTCCGCTTGGCTTGCCTGGCGTGCCTGGGGAAATGGGAATACTTGGAATTCCTGGAAAAGAGGGCCCAGTCGGACCACCAGGACCGGAAGGACTGCAAGGACATAAAGGCGATGCTGGACCTCCAGGAACACAAGGAGTGCCTGGAGAAACGGGAAAGAACGTAAGTTAACTGCCAAATATATACAGGATGATATACCAAGTTTCCAAACTTTTCGAAACGAATTTTACGAGACGAATTCCGAGACGAATTTCGTAGACGAATTTTCCTATGCGAATTTTCCGATACGTATTTTCCGAGACGAATTTTCCAAGACGCATTTTCCGAAGCGAATTTTACTTGGCGAATTCTCTACGGCAGATCTCGGAAAATTTGTTTCGGAAAATTTTCCAACACGAAAATTCATATCTGAAAATACGTTGCAACAATTTGTCTCGGAAAATTCTTCATGAAAAATCTGTCTCGGAATGTTGTGGGATGGTTGTTACGCTCATCAGTTGATTAACAATATTTACAGGGTGACAGAGGGATGCAAGGACTAAAAGGCGATGAAGGCAAGATTGGCGTGCAAGGACCCTCAGGCCCACGAGGTCCCCCAGGATTTGAAGGCTCGAAAGGCTCACCTGGATCACCAGGTTTTCCGGGACCGCCAGGCGAACCAGGCTTAATGGGGTTCAAGGGCGATCCAGGAAAGCCAGGAGACGACGGACGGCCAGGTGATGCAGGTTTGCCTGGCATAGCGGGGCCGCAAGGAAAGATGGGGGAAGTCGGCCCTCCAGGAAAGCCAGGAGTAGAAGGCGCGGCTGGCATACAAGGAAGTGTCGGCTTGACTGGCGAAAAGGGAGATAAGGGCGGTGCCGGTCCAGCTGGCTTGACTGGGGCGCCAGGAAGTCAGGGCCTGCCCGGTCCTCATGGTGCTGTGGGGCCACGCGGATCACCAGGTATTGCCGGTGAAACAGGCCCGGCTGGATTGCTAGGGCCCGTAGGCTTGGACGGGAAAATAGGGTCGCCTGGCGTACGTGGAGAAAAAGGAGAGCGTGGCCGACGGGGGTTGAAAGGCCACCGAGGCGAAATGGGATTGTCGGGATTGAAAGGCGAACAAGGGGAGAAGGGTCTCAAGGGGGATGTGGGGACACAAGGGCCGCCCGGAGAGAAGGGGAACATCGGGCCGGTGGGAATGCAAGGGATTAAAGGTGAGGACGGACCGCCAGGGCCAGTGGGGCCCGATGGACCTGCGGGGATGAAAGGCTCAGATGGTGTTGCCGGGCTCAAGGGCGAACAAGGCCCGGCAGGCACTCAAGGGCCACCGGGATCGGCTGCGGAGATGCCATTGCTGCCGCCAGAAGTGCTCTTCAGTCTGGAGAGTAAACAGGAAGGGCAACGACGAAGGCGAAGGAATGTTAACGAGTAAGTACTGCTGTAATGCAAATTACCTCCTAATATAAATATATTAGGAGGTAATTTCCATTACAGCAGTACTTACTTAAACTAATTAAATAATTATCCTTGAATTTTTAGTTTAAGTGTGGAAGTAGAAAACTACCCGGTAGAGGTGGGCTTCAAGTATTTGGACATGTACAGCGTGATTTATTCGATGCGACAAGACTTGGAACGGACGCGGAAGCCGGTGGGGGCGCGCGAGAATCCCGCACGCACTTGTCGCGACCTGCACATTGGTTATCCCAATTTTGCCGACGACTGGTACTGGATCGATCCGAATTTGGGGATGATCGACGACGCAATCTACGTGCACTGCAACATGTCTAGGGGGGGCAGTACGTGCATTTGGCCGGACACGCACACTGCCAGTATGCCGAACATTCCGTGGCGACGAGAAGGCAACTTGGATTGGTACTCCAAAATGCGAGGAGGCTTCAAGGTAACGATTATTTAGGCGAATCGATTTAAAATCAATTCGACACTCGGGAAAACAGAATGGATGGATTTTTATTAGCTGTATCAATTTAAATCGCTTTAAATTTTAAAATTGGTCGATATTTTTTCCGCATATTAATTAAAATCGTGACTTTCTAGAATTGCCACATTTTTTTACCAACCTATTGCAGATTATATTTCGAATCGATCGATATTTTTCTCTTTTGTTGTTCTAGATAACGTACGAGTCAATTGGAATTGTCCAGATGACGTTCTTACGCTTGTTGAGCGAGCACGCGTCACAACAGTTTACGTACACGTGCATAAACAGCGCGGCGTGGATGAATAACAACGCCGCCAAGACGGAGGACTTCGAGTACGCGATTAAGATGTTGGGCGATAATGACTTGATCTATTCGACCAAGAGCAACAAGCCGCACGTTGTTGCCGACGGTTGCAAGACGCGAAGAAGCAAAAGCGAGACAATATTCGAAATAAAAACGAACAAATTAAACGCGCTGCCGATAGTTGACTTCTACCCCATGGACTACGGCGTCGGCAATCAGGCGTTTGGCTTCAAAGCGGGCCCAGTTTGCTTTCTATAGGTAAACGGTAATGCAAAACAAATCGACGACAAACTAACACATATAGGTATAGTGGTCGTACTAATATATTCAGTATAGTAGAGCATTACACATAATTACCAATTAATAAAATTGAAAACAGTTGGATATTATTAAACAATACCAACGCAGTCTTCTTCGTACAACATCTGCGCTTGCGTTTCCGCACTGACAAGCTGCCCGTAGTCGTTAATTGGAAATAGTGCGTGATTGATAATGCGTATGGAGGTGCGTTGATTTCCAAGCGTATTGATGCAGCTGCAAACCCTGTTTCCACAATGAATACGACGGTGTGTTAATGCAGTCATGAGTTGCATCGACTCTGCTGCTCAGACGATGATGCTGGCCACTCTTCCAAATCTCGCCACATTTCCATCGAAGACGAATAGAAGGAGGAGGGCGTGGGTCGTTGCAAAGAAAACGTAATCGACATGAAGAGTATTAGTAGAAGACGCCATATCTTAATAACACAGAAATCAGAGTGTTCTTTTTATACCTACCTAACTACCCAACAAGTCACGTGATTTGATTCTAATCGGAACAAAAGGTACAAAAGGGGGCTTTTAATCAAAATTTACAATAAACTCAAAGAAACCCCATCAAGAAAGCGACCAAAATTCGAAGCGAAACAATAATGAAAAATGAAATAAAAGCAATAAAGACGACATAAGGACGGTTTATGATTGACATAATATTAACAGAATAGTTCAAGTATGTGAATTGAGATGTTGCATGTCAGTAGGTGGCAGGTTTGACCTTCCAAATAAACAGCTGATTAAAATTAGCTCTGCGACGTAGGCACGACGTAACTTGGAACATCTGGATTGTCATGTTACGGTTTATGATTGCTGAATTAATCCCTTGACATAATAATTCGCCAACTCTCAACACTTATGGAACATTTCTTATTCCTAGCCAATAAGGTTGAAGATGAGCCAGTAACAACTACGTAGGTGTGCCATGCTGACGGCAATGATGGATGAGATTGCAGTTATTTTCTAGGGACATTTTTACTTGCGTTCTGCTATTAACCTGACATTTAAATCTTATCGATTATTTCTAAGTTGAAATCTTATATTATGTCATCCATAAACCCTCCTTTATTTTTATCCATGGTATCGGTCGATATTAAATTTTATCAATAATTGCATTCCGAATCAATCCAGATAAATGGCACAATAAGCGGGCTTTCAATTGAAAAACGCAAAGAAAATATGGAAATCAAAGCGACTTATCTACGAAGCAAATAATGAGGAAAACGACTTACTTTGATTTTATCCATTGTATCAGTTGATGTTTAACCAATAGCTGTGCAGAAAGAATTGCCCAAATTTAGGCCATGTAAAGATCTGAAACAATATAACAAACAAACAAACAAATAAGTCTATTGTAACAGTCGCAGTTTAAAATTAGGTTATTAAGACTCATTAACATTTGATTGTTGTTGCCTTTTCTTTCCATTCGCGCTGATTTTTGGCAACTGCCCTTTGGAGCAGTAGATAATTCGTCATTTCTATTGCACTTCCAGCCGAGAACAATTTATGAAATGCGCTACAATCAGGAAGCTTCTTCGGAAAGGCAAAAATTAACTTCGTTTGTGCTCGCGCGAAATGCCAAATGAATGAATTCATCTTGTGCAACAAATTTAAAATGCGTGTACCACTTAGAAAGAAAAGAACACAATTACTTATGGCTTCGTTGCACGCGTATTTTTATTTAATTTTTTCTTACATTTCATCTTCGTCTTGGGTTGTCAAAGGTCTCGCGCCTTTAAATTAATAAATTTGTAGCAAGAAGAAGATAAGAAATGCATTTTGCGAATGTCCATGTATAGCGTGAGAGAAGAAGTAGACATTTTAAGCAAAAGTATGATGAATATTATTGCGACATGTGTATGAGAAAGGGGCCAAATAGGAATCCAATTTTGGAAATTCAATTTTCAATTTGCGTCTTGGCCCGGGCCTCATTATAGTTATCCTTTCTGATATTATTAAATTAAATGAATATTATGAAAAATAATTTAAAGCATTTTCTGTTTTGGTGGCAGATGATTTCTTTTATCTTCACTTCGCTTTTACAAGTACAAGCTTTTTATATTTCTAGAAAAAGCGATTCGCAACATGAAATTAGAAATCAGGAAAGTAAAAAAACGAAAAGGTAAGGTAAAAAAATGAATTTTCCAATTCATCCTTGCATATTAGTAAATAGGATTTGTGGGTTCTGGTTTATCCTCACGAGGAGGGTGGGCTTGGCTGGATTGGGGATGAGGCATAGGCGGGGGCGCGGGCAAAAGTTGTTGATTGGAAGTTGGGGTGATGGGAGTGTCCAAAGCCGGTGATTGGTTGTTCGGGGTGTTACGCTTGGACAATTTAGTTGGGGGTGTTCCGTTTGGATGATTTTGTTGGGGTGTTAGGTAGCTGCTGATAGGTTGTGGAGGAGATGGGGGCGTGGTCAAAGTCCGTTATTGATTGTTGGGGTTGCGTTACGCATGGATGACTTTGTTGGGGTGTTACGCATGGATGATTTTGTTGCTGTGTTGTAAGTCCTAGCCTCTGATTTGTTGTTGGGGGTGCTATGCATGGATGATTTTATGAAGAACATGAACAACAACAACATGAACAACAGTAACAACCTCGAATTGGTTGTTGGTAGTGTTAAGAATGGATGATTTTGTTGGTGTGTTACACATGGAACGAAAATATAAAGAGTAGAATACATGATTTATTAATTGTTCACGCAAAGATTACATATTTGTTAAAATATAGCTATTTAAAAAATAGATAACAAGATAGGATCATTGTAAAAATAACTAATACACTCAGTAATGTATATAATAAAATTTTAAAATACATAGGTATACAGTTATTATTTTTAATTAATATATATTTATATAAAGAACTATTTAGATTTGCAGGTATGCAGAATTTCCAGTCACTTTTATATGTATCAGTATGATCATATTTGCATTTAACTTTGTATGCGAAAAAATATGGATTAGCTAACAGTGAGTTATTAAAAGTTGTTAGTTTGTAAAAACGATGTTGTTGCTGTCGGTCCGATTGCATTCGTTCCCATTTTGCTAGATGTGAATCATTGAGTGTTCCATTATAGTCTATGGTGATATAACAATCTCTTGCATGTGAAGGAAGTGAGATGAATAGTGTTGAGTTGGTGATACATTTCATCAATGTAACAGCAGGAGCATATAAATATTAAGCTCTCACTTCGGGCTATGGTGAATGAATGATGATTATTTTAGTAACGTAAAAGATTTAATTAAAATTTTAAGCAAAAAGGGAGAACTTACTAAATTGGGGCAAAATATTTTAGTTTTCAACATAATGTTGTATAGATGGCGTCATAGTCTTCTGGCGCAAATGATAGTCAGTTTCCTGAATCGGGTCCAAATCGCCATCCAACCGATCGTCCATTATTCATTTTCTCAATGTTTTTTATAATCCATTGTAACACTAGTGAGACACTATGTCTCACGCTTTCTTGTGGATTAAATTCTAATTGAATTTTCAGTATTTTTCTCACCAACAAAAGGTTTTCTAGAAGATTAGGCACTGAATAGTATATTGAATCACATACCACCTGGTCCATGAAATATTTAACATTTTAATCCGCGACGACCACGCAAAACAGCGATTATTAGGTGTGTGTGCAGGCACATATAACTCATATTAACACCACTCGCGAATAATGAGCTCAATACAAGTCAATAATAGGTCATTATTCCTCTAGAGGTTTTTTCTTACGTCAAGCAGAACGCTTGCCTGCATTCAATAATGAAATGTCACACACGGACTGCTTCTAAAAGTCATCTATTGAACTAAAGCTGCGTTCGGGTATTCAGACAGAGTTGGAGTGGAGCTGGAGTGATGTTGGAGTTTGTAAGTGATGTGTAAATTTGTGTAAATTTTTGCAAATTTGTGTAAATTTTTGCAAATTTGTGTAAATTTGTGTAAATTTGTCTAAATATTTGCAAATTTGTGTAAATTTTGTAAATTTGTGTAAATTTGTGTAAATTTGTTTAAATTTGTGTGAATTGGTGTGAATTTGTGTGAATTTGTGTGAATTTGTGTAAAATTGTGTAAATTTTGTAAATTTATGTAAATTTGTGTAAATTGTGTAAATTTGTGTAAATTTTGTGTAAATTTTGTGTAAATTTGTGTAAATTAGTGTAAGTTTGTGTAAATTTGTGTAAATTGATGTAAATTTATGTAAATTTGTGTAAATTTTTGCAAATTTGTGTATATTTGTGTGCATTTGTGTAAATTTATGTAAATTTTGTTAAGTTTGTTTAATTTTTGTAAATTTGTGAAAATTTGTGTAAATTTTGTAAATTTGTGTTAATTTGTGTAAATTTGTGTAAATTTATGTAAATTTATGTAAATTTGTGTAAATTTGTGTAAATTTGTGTAAAGTTTTGTAAATTTGTGTAAATTTATGTAAATTTATGTAAATTTATGTAAATTTGTGTAAATTTTTGCAAATTTGTGTAAATTTGTGTATATTTGTCTAAATTTGTGTAAATTTTTGTAAATTTGTGTAAATTTATGTAAATTTATGTAAATTTGTGTAAATTTTTGCAAATTTGTGTATATTTGTGTATATTTGTGTAAATTTGTGTAAATTTTTGTAAATTTGTGTAAATTTGTGTAAATTTATGTAAATTTATGTAAATTTATGTAAATTTGTGTAAATTTTTGCAAATTTGTGTAAATTTGTGTATATTTGTGTAAATTTGTGTAAATTTATGTAAATTTATGTAAATTTGTGTAAATTTGTGTAAATTTGTGTAAATTTGTTGTCGTCGCGGATAAAGTATAGTATTCAATTCGCGCATATAGGCTATTATACCCTCGGGCCATTACTTCGCTCGGCTCGCTTCGCTTCGCCTCGTTACGTAAACTCGCCCTCGCGTATAATAGCCTCTATATGCGCTCATTCAATAATACATATACTATAATCGATTTTATTTTGAAATTGTAATGGTAAGGTTTTCATTTTCATAACAACTTCCGGACAACACAATCCAATAATATTGCAATTGTAGCGTCATTATACAAATTACGTTCATTAATTTATTCGTTTCAAAACGACATCAAACATTAAAGAATTCCATTCATTAAAATATTCATTTCTTTTGTATTCGTTCTATTCAGTTTTCTGTTCATTTTATTTTAATGGAATAATATCAGTTAAAACGGTGAAAAAGAATATTAAAAAAAGAGCAGGTACGGATTACCATCGAAGGTAACAGACAGTGTCGTCGGTCGTCCCATCATCACTTATATTATCACCCAATTACCTACTTTATTAATTGCTCGATTAGAAATCTTCTCCAACGAGGTCCGCTACCGTATAGTCACCGACCACCGTCAGTAACAAGTGAACTGTCTCGGCGCTAATACATTACTTTTTTTTTTGTTGTTCAAATAAAATATAAATTAAGAACGCTCGTTCGTGGATTTGTGTTTGTGTTTGTTTTTCCAACATTCATGTTAAACGACCATGTAAATACTACAATTTTACTTACTTATAAATTTCAATAAGTAATTTCATTGTTAACATGAGTCAATCAGGAAAAATATTCAGTTTTGTGTTTGTTACATTCATACATTATTACATTCAAGGAATTTTATTATTTTTTCTTTGTGTACAATCACAAGAATTGGTAAGAACTAAATAAATAATATAATTTTTTTCTACACCTATTTAGTTATATGGTCATTATTAACATTTTTCAGTGATTAATAGTACCTATAACTCACTACCGTGAGTAATGGATATTCATTACTCACTACAATGAATAATGAATTTTTATCTCACTACCGTGAGTAATGGATTTTCATAACTCACTACCGTGAGTAATGAATTTTCATAACTCACTGCCGTGAGTAATGGATTTTCATAACTCACTACAATGAATAATAGATTTTCATCTCACTACCGTGAGTAATGGATTTTTATAACTCACTACAGTGAGTAATGGATATTCATAACTCACTGCCGTGAGTAATCTATTTTCATAACTCACTGCCGTGAGTAATGGAATTTCATAACTCACTACAATGAATAATGGATTTTCATAACTCACTACCGTGAGTAATGGATTTTCATAACTCACTACCATGAATAATAGATTTTCATCTCCCTACCGCGAGAAAAGAACTTTCATAACTCACTACCGTGAGTAATCTATTTTCATAACTCACTGCCGTGAGTAATGGATTTTCATAACTCACAACAATGAATAATAGATTTTCATCTCACTACCGTGAGTAATGGATTTTTAGAAATTACTGCAATTAAATATCATTGATCGCGTATTAAAGTTCAACAAGATTTAACGTGAATTTGAAGTGACCGATCCAACTTATCTATATGATCTAAAATCTCGAAAGAACCCGATGAATTCCGACAATAGCTCGATGTGAATCGCCCGCCATATTGTTTCACTTGTCAGTTAGTGCTCGTTCGTTGCTTCATCGAGAAATAACAATTTGTGTTAAAAATAGTGCAAGGTCTAGAAAAAGTATAGTATTATATTCGCGATTATGGCTATTAGTCACTCAGATGAACTCAAACATCATCTTCGTGGGTAATGGCTATCATAATCGCTCATATAAAAATATACTATTAATTCACTGATTTCTCGTTAATCGTTATTTTTAAACACTGCTACGGTCACGTTCAAACGTCGACCATTTTGAGCAACGCAATTTGGGTTGCCTACCATACACTTTCGAAATGTATTTTTTATTTGCTTTGCGGACTCAGTTTTATAATATAGCGCGTTATGTTTAAACACTGCTATACTGTCA
>JARJEB010020789.1:0-10205 GCA_030264535.1 Liometoxenus newtonarum | reverse complement strand
AAATTAATGAGTAAATGATATATTGTTATTATAACTTTACTGCACTGATTTGCTCCACGGCCTCATCGAGACAGTGTGACAAAGTTGCACTGAACCTGCACTGAGTGTACACCCAGTGTTAAATGAAAAACGACGAGCTGGTCAGGGCGGGTACACTGCCTACACTGATTTATAAATGAATCAAGCCAGTGCAAGAAAAGTGCATACTAGTGTACACCAGTGTAATATATGGAAAACGCTATCAATTACTTCGAGCGTGTCAACTGAATTTTCGTCGAGTGAACATTTGAGGTTAATTCAGTTAACTGTTCAGTTGATTCAAGTTCAAGATTCATGCAATTGATTTAGAGTTTGGTTCCAGCTATGTGTATAACTAACAAAATTTGTGTATTTTTTGATATGATTCAATAAAATCGACTAAATTTTATGTACTTATTGGTCATGTTGTTAAGTCGTTGTGTATCACCATTTCGAGCAATTTTTAAATACCGAAAAATAATACTCGCAAACAACTCGAAGAGACTCAAATTTAATTCATTTAAAAGACACTTGTAAGTACCTGTTACTGTTACGAGTTTTAATGTTTATTGGGATCATTTTATGCTGAAAAGATTTGTTTGATTAAAAAAGTGATAATTTTCGACAAAAAAGGAAAGCATAATGTCTTAAACCTATTAAATTAAAATGATACAGCCAGCGACATCTCTGGACAGACGACAAACTTTGCATCTGTCTTCGGCAACGCCTTTTGTTTTCCGGTTTTCCATAACCTTGTTATTTTAGTGACAGTGCAAGTTGTTCTTATCTTTTTTACTTTTTACTAAAATATACAAAAGTTTGCTTTCTAATGTATTTAATTAATCATTTCTACGCGTTTACTTATATTAACACATCAAATTTCAGAATGAGTGGTGAAATGGATCAATCCCAACATGTTCTACCTTTGGACCAACCCGTTGTATATTTAGAATCATCAGCAGCATTTCAAGGGCTTACCAATAAAGAAAAAAATTATGCTTATCACTTATCAAAAGCATCGTGGACTGGTGGAATGATAACATTCGTGCAGACAAGTGTTGAATCACCAGAAGTGTTTGTTTTACTGCATAAACTTTATTCGGTGATTAAACCCGAAGATTTGAAAGCGAAAGCATTAAAAGCTGATTTTACTGAAAATGAAGTTACAGCTCTATTTGTTTATTCAGCTGGTGTGTTTGCTAATGCCGGTAATTACAAGGTAAAGCTCATTTTTCCAGCAACCTAAAAACTTGTAATGATGAACTATTTTTTTTCCAGGGTTTTGGCGATACTAAATTTATCCCAAGCATAGAAGAGTCGCGTCTTCAAGGGTTATTATGCCTCAGCCCAAATTGGCCAGAACTTGAACCAATATGGAATAACATTAAAACCATCATTTACGACCTGTCTGATGGGAAAAACTGTTTGGGATATCCACCTCATGGTTGCAATAAGTATCTATCCAAGAATTGTACACCAGCTGATAATGAAATAGTCCAAAAATGGTTGAAAAGCAAACATATTGAAGGCTATAATACTCGACTAATTAAAATTGAGGAAAATGGCAAAGTGATGTATCAAATTCGACTTGCAGGAGAATCAACTGGCGTTCTTTTGTCGGAAGAAGTTGATGGTGTTGTTTTTGAAATCTACAAAGGAGACTATTCCCCTTTAATGGGCAAAGTTGCGGACTCTCTCAAAAGTGCAATCGATTTCACCGCCAACGATTTGCAGAAACAAATGTTGGAAGCTTACTGTAGATCATTCAAGGAGTGTTCGTTAGATGAACATAAAAACGGTTCCAGGTTTTGGGTACAAGACAAAAGCCCTGCAGTCGAAAACTATATCGGTAAATAATTTTACACTTATATTAACAGCAATCTTACATAATATTTGAGTTGTTTTTAGGTTTTATTGAGACCTATAGAGATCCAGCCGGTGTAAGAGGGGAATTTGAGGGATTTGTCGCGGCTGTAAACAGGGAAATGTCTGCCAAGTTTACAACTTTAGTTGAAAATGCCGAAACATTCTTGCCAATGCTGCCATGGAGCAATGGATTTGAGAAGGATACATTTCTAAGACCCGATTTTACTTCTTTGGATGTCTTGGCGTTTGCTGGGAGCGGAATACCTGCTGGAATTAATATTCCTAATTGTAAGAGTTTATTCAGTCAGAGTTATTTCCTAGTAATACTTAATTTGAATATTTCTAGATGATGAAATTCGTCAAAGTGAAGGTTTCAAAAATGTTTCTCTGGGAAACGTAATTCCAGCAAGTTATCAGGCAAACACACCCTTTTTAAACGAAACCGATAAAGATTTAATGCAAAAACATCGCATTGTTTCGTTCGAATTACAAGTCGGTCTACACGAACTGCTAGGTCATGGTTCCGGCAAGCTTTTAATTAAAAACGAAGATGGATCGCTCAACTTCCCAAGCACGTTATTAAATCCTTTAACGGGCGAACTGATTTCGAAATATTACGAGATGGGAGATACATACGATTCTATCTTCGGCCCATTAGGCTCGCCATTTGAAGAATGCCGTGCTGAAGCTGTTGGCCTCTATTTAAGTTTGGAACCGACAATCGTAAGCATTTTTGGACACGAAGGAGCCGAAGCTGAAGATATTGTCTACGTTAATTGGTTATCTTTAGTTTGGGCTGGTCTGGCTTCGTTGGAAATGTGGGACCCGAAACGCGGATGGTTACAAGCACATTCCCAAGCTCGCTTTGGCATCATGCGTGTTTTGATACAGGCTGGTATTGTTGCCGTAACACAACCAAACGAAAAAGACTTGTTGCTAACTTTACATCGCAATGCAATCAGAGGTGCTGGACGTAATGCAATCGGGCATTTCTTGTTGCAAATGCAAATCTTCAAGTCCATGGCTGATATTGATTCCGCTCAAGAACTATTCCATCATTATACTGATGTTATTGAACCGTGGCGTCAATGGCGTGACATTGTCTTGGCCAACAAACGACCGCGCAAAATGTTTACGCAACCCAACCTTTTTTTGGAGAATGAACAAGTTATTATGAAAAATTATGAGTCGACTCCGGAGGGTTTGATTAACTCGTGGGTCGATCGTTTTGAACAACCCGAACCACTTTATAAGGCCTTATTAGAAATAAGCAAATACGACCAGAAACATTTTTAATTTTAAATGGAAATGTGATTTATATCAAGGGGACCGTATATATCGGCCCAACAATTTTTACAGAACCACATTTTGGTCTTATATAAATGAAATTCCACAGTAAATGATTGATGAATGAAATGAAGTTATTGTATTAATTTGCTTCTTTTTTTCTACAGTTTACTAAATTTATCATTATATAATAATTATAATAAAGAAATTTATATCTTTTGTCGCCTTTTTTCTACTAGATTTAGGCTCATATTCGACTGACACATTACGCAAAAGTTTTTATCACAATAACTAATCAAATTTCTTAATTATGTTACTTTTTGGCAGTGTCTAAAAGTATAATTTACATTTTTAAATTATTTGTTAATATCCGAAAAATAATTGGATGAGTAATTATAATCGTAACATCGTAGAAGAGTTTTACAAACTCAAAGTAATCACTAGTAATTGTAATAAATAATTTCAAGGTTCGAGGGAAGAGTTTAACTCCTGTTTATTTAAATATAAAATTAATGGATTTGTTGATTATTTGGAAACAAAATTCCTGAGATGATCGACATGACATCGACGTATTAAATAGTTCATTTTGAGGGTTCAAAGAAAATTACTTTGATGAGATAATGTCTTACAACACCCAGTACATATAGTTATATTCGAAATGATGAACACTACGTATGTGGACGAGCCCAAGTATACACACAACCTTCCTGGCACGCAGTAACAACGCAATCGGGTTGAAAAATCAACGAAGTAAGCCGTTCGTGAGCGACCTTTTTACATATTAACGGCTCCAAATTATGGCACTCATTCAAACGTGGACATCCTGGTGTGCCGACTAATTGTAAAGGATCCGGTTGCCTCTTAATTTTTGGTTTCGGCGGTGATAGGCATTCTTCTGGTAGTTCCCAAAGGCACAATTGTGTATCGTGTCCAACGGAGCCGATGCGATAGTAAGATTCACCTTCAAGGAACCAGTCGAATGCCACAGCGGCGACCCAAGATCGATGACCTTGGGCTCGAGCAATTACCCGTTTATGATCCAAGGACCATATAGTCACTAAATCATCCTCGCCGCCAACAGCTATGAGTCTTCCATCACCCGACCAAGCGACACAAAGTAAACCACCGAAATAGGAACGCGCCGTACCGATTAATTCCATACTATCGTATTGAAATACGCGTAACATACCGTCCTGGGTTACGATTGCTAGTTGGGCACCACTAGGACTGAATGTAATTTCATTAATGGCTGCACCAGTACCCAACAACCACCTGAATAATGGATTTCTCGTGGATTTCGTTTTACACGTACTAACAACAAAGCCTTCACCCGCTTTAAAAGTCTGATAGTGCGGCCCAGTTGATCCACAAGGTAATTCTTCGTTATACACATAAAGCTGCCCGGATGAATGAGCAGCCAAAAACAATGACTTACTGCCGGGGATCCATCTCAAACAGGTCACGCGACTTTTATCTATAAGTCTTTCTTCATTAAACAACTTACTAAGTTCTTTCTTGACTGGATCAATCAGTTGTATTTGACCAGTACTAAAACCAATTAACAAACTAACACTCTCCCCAGTTACTGAAGCTGCATTGAAATCATGACATGTTGGATTCGTCCCTTTGTACACCTTCTTCTCCAGTGGCTTACTCAGATCTGCCTTCTTAGTACCCTTGTAGACATACACATAAATTTCTCGACCGTGATTGAAACATATTCGTTCGCCCTGTTCAGTTAGTGATACCAATGAGACACGAACTTGTGGAGGTGTCTGCCCCTGTGGCTGATAACCAACACGGTTCGGTCGGGAGTATTCGCTTAGCGTCATCAACCTGTAGATGCCTTCGCGTGTCGCGAATTGTGTTTTAACATCACCGGGATCGCCGAGAGGTCTTTCTAGAGGTCTTTCACCAGCCTCCAACAAGGATTGGCTACATAATGCATCCGGCCGGGCCATATTGGGCCCTGTTATGCGAGACATACTACAACATTCTACCTTTGTACCATTTCAATTCACATTCTACTTGCGATTTTGTTCGTTCGATGATTGTAATTTCTTTGGAGACATTTACAATCGCATCAACAATCACAACACAACAAACAATTATTATAGGTTAACTTTAACGCAAACGTCACTTGAAACGTCATTTGATATATACGTCATTCGATTTGTCAAAAGTCAAACTGTCAAACATCACGTGACCACAAACGACGCAAAATGCCCAACTTTTGTTTTCAAATTACTGTGCATTGAGATGCTTTCGATTCATCAGTACCAACTACTCAGAGTAACTTATAACTACTCGGAGTTGTTTTCAACGATTCCAACTAGTGTTAAGTTGGTGATAACGATCATGTGCAGCATCAGTTTCACGGAGCCTTGCTTTGCTTTCAGTTTAACTCGTCAGAAAAGTAACTTACAGAGAAGGGCTTAGATGTATGTTTTGTCTCTTCTTCACTTGGATTTTTGTCTATAGGTTTCACTGTGTCGCACTTACGGATAGTATTATTATTTATTTATTACAGTTTTCTCACTGCAAAGGTAGGCAACTTAATGATCAGGTCGATCTCCATTGGTCATGATCATAGTAGCCACTTTACCGGCTAGACACCAGTTCGACCTTTACCTACGATTTGACAAGTGACAAGCAGTGAGTGACCTAACCACCTAACCTTGATTTTCCTTTCATTTGATAACAGCAGGAATAAATAGAAGTTAATAAATTGGAAATTGAATTACTAACCACCATTCCCAATTAAGATGACGGCAGCCTATGATATATTCGATGATTTAACATTGTAAGTAACATTCACCGATAAATTCATCTAGAAAAGTGAATAATCATCATTTTTTAGGCATATTTCGCAAGATAAATTCTTCTTGGAGCCACAAGGGCTCAGAAGAATACTATGCATTGATAGAATAACGGAAGAAGCACATTTTCAGAATAAGCCTCCACACATTCCATGTGAAAGGCGCTTAGACTTTTGTGGTTTGTTAGGCAGCATTCAACTAATTGCCGGGAAATATTTACTAATTGCAACTACAAGGGAACTCGTAGGTTTCCTAGATGGCCATGCAATATGGAAACTGGTAGATACGAAACTAATTCCGTATGTAAAAAGCACCATTCACATGAATGCCCAACAAATAGCGGATAATGATCAATACATTAAAATGCTTGATGTTGTGTTAAGAACGCCCTACTTTTACTTCAGCTATAGTTATGATTTGAGCCACACATTACAACGATTACACAGTGCCGGACCAGGTTTTAATAGCCAATCAATGTTGTCTAGAGCTGATCAGAGATTTGTATGGAATAGGTTTATCTTAAAGAATTTTCGAACACAGGAGTTCAAGAACTTTGCCCTGCCAATTATTCATGGTTTTATATCAATAAATCAATGTGTGGTTAATGGACACAATTTTACCTGGGCAATTGTATCGAGACGTAGTATATATCGTGCCGGAACACGCTTATTCCGACGTGGCATCGATCGTGAGGGAAATGTAGCGAACTTTGTCGAAACGGAACAAATCGTTGAATATGACAACGATAAATGTAGTTTTATACAGATACGTGGATCCATTCCTTTGTTCTGGTCGCAAATGCCCGATTTGCGTTACAAGCCACCGCCGAAACTGTTAGATATCGACTGGGAGGATCAAAAGTACGCTTGTGTTCGACACCTTGACGGTATGAGTTTGCTTTATGGTCGACAAGTCTTGATTGATTTGGTTGATCAAAAAGGTGCGGAAGGTAAACTTGAGAAAGCATTCCATGACGTTATCCAAGGGATTGGCTACACGTCAGTCCGCTATGAACCATTCGACTTTCACTCTGAATGCAGACACATGAAATGGGAGCGTTTATCAATTTTAATTGATCGGGTCGCGCACGATCAAGACGAAATGGGTTACTTTTTAATATTGCGAGATGGTTCACTCATTTCACTTCAAGATGGTGTCTTTCGAACGAATTGTATTGATTGTTTGGACCGTACTAATGTAGTGCAAAGTATGTTAGCACGACGGGCTCTAACAAACATGTTACGACGCCTATATGTCTTGAGACCGGAAGAAACTGTTGAACAACAATATGGCCTTGAAAGTCTGTTCAAAAATGTATGGGCTGATAATGCCGATTTAATTAGCATTCAATATTCGGGAACCGGTGCCCTTAAAACCGACTTTACAAGAACCGGTAAACGAACTCGCGCTGGTTTATGTCGTGATGGCATTAACTCTCTAACAAGATACGTGAAGAATAATTTTAAAGATGGATTCCGACAAGATGCGATTGATACGTTCCTGGGATTGAGCGATCTGAGGAGCCCGCTGGGTGTAGAACGCGATTGGAAGTATGCAACATTTCCAACCGTTTTATTGGTTGCTGTTGCAATGTTTGTTACGTGTGCTATTTTGCCGTCAGAATATTCTACCGAATCGTTGTTGTTTTTATTATTTTGGGGTACTATGGTTGGTGCTACCGCTCATACTATCTTCAAACATGGTACCGAATTTATTGATAAACCTGGACTTACAAACTAATACTTTTGCTTTCATTTATGCATTTACGTTTACAATATTTTATATAGGAACTTCTTTGATAAAACTGAATTTCAAGAATATTTAATGTTACAGTATATTTTCAAAGTGTAAATTGGTTCTTGGTATGATATATTATTTAAATAATAAGAAAATATGCCGTTCTTTTGCACCACAAGATTAATAAGAGATTACCATTGCTAGTAAACTTTAGACCACCATATTTAGACCACATATATACATATTTACCTAGTTATAATAAATAGGCAAATATTAACAAAATGTGTTAAGTTTAAACTTACCCAAAAATAGAGAGTTCGATCGACGATATGTTGGGACCTGGAACCTACTGCAAGAGACAGGAGACAATAAACTTAAAGAGGAAAATTGGTTTTGTTCATATTTTTACAATAATCAAAGAAAACCCTATATTATCGGGCTTACCGTACGAAGAATTAATGCAGAACTTTGTTTATTAGCACTATGGACCATATTTCACTTTATTTTTTATTAATTAACTGGGAAATCGTGAAGAATTCAATAATTGGGAATGAAACAATTGAATTTCGATAAACAACCAAACAACTTGTCTTGCTTGAACAGTCAACTGTTCTGTTACCAACTGAATATTACTAAAATCCCTAAATAGAAGGATAAACATTTGAAATTTTTGATAAATTCTTTGAAATGCAATTGAAATGACTAATTTCAGCACAAAAACAAGGAAAAAGCTCTGTGAAATGTTATTATAACAAGAAATGTATAACGAAAATTATTTCTTTCTCTAAAAAAACACCAGTTTGCGTGTGAAGTTATGACACCAATTCCAATGACATTTTTTAGACAGGAGCACGTTCAGGAAGTACGCTCTCGAGGTAGATCGATTTTTGGAGTAATTCGGTTTTTAGTCCCGAGAGCGCACTCTTCACTCAAGGGTTTCTGAACGGATTCGAGCGCAGTTTGGAGCATAACATCATATTTCACATCGCAAGCGAATAACAACCTAATACTAAAAACATTTTATGAGACCATCCCGATACATTTCCGAGCAGGCTTCATAATGAACAAGAACCAACAAGGAGTCATTACGCTTTTACTCTCAAAATTACCAGTTCAGACTGGGTAAGCGGGAGCGCGCTCTTGAGTGTTTACTCCGCACATTCTGAACCAGAGAGTTTAATATATTACTATAGAGAGGGCCAGAACCTAAAACAATTTTCGTTCATTGTGTTGTTTAAAAAACGTATGTATGCGTGGTGTGTAATGCTTGTACTGCTGTTCCAGATTGCACACGATTCAAGGAGATATGAGTATTCATTTTTAGGGGTAACTGGTAATAACAACTGAAAAGTAAGAAAAGCAAAGATTGTTATTTGCTAAAATTAATCACTGGCGTTGTCAGTTAATTTTAAACGATAAACCTATTATAATATGTTTGTAACAATTATAGGTAGTGAAATAGAAAATTAGGCAACGATTTCATAATTTAATAGGTTTCAGGGGCCAATAAAGAATACTTTGCTTATTGTAGAATTAATGCATTTAGTATTTGAATTTCCCGCTGATTGGTTGTCAATAAGATGGCTGCCAGTGCGTACAAGGTTAGATGGTTAGATACATTTGATTTTGACCATAGGGTTCGATGTACGCGTACTGGGTTGCATAGCTTATCTGGCAACAAATTTCAATTGCCGTATTTACCGCCAGGTGTGTTAGTTTCTATGCATTTTTGTATTTGCTTCGTTACTCTGTTCTGAAACTTCTGAACGATCAAGAGTACACTCTTGGGAGGGAGTGCGCTCCCACATATTCTGAACGCTTTTGGTCGCTCTAGCTAGAGCGCGAAAGAGCGCAAGAGCATCTAGAGCGTACTGCCTGAACGACCTCCACTGCATATTTATTTTCTCAATTTTTATACTATTTTGTTCCGATTTTCGCAATGAAACTTGGCATATATATTCCTAGTGATATTGTACAACTTACTTATCAATATGAAAGATGCCATTCCCCAACTATCTAATTTATACGTACTTATCTACGAAAAAGTGTGACTGGGAGCTCCCAATCACATAAGTACGTATGAATTAGAAAGTTGAGGAATGGCATCTTTCATATTGCTAAGTAAGTTGTACAATATCACCAGGTATATAATGTGTTAAGTTTCATTGCGACAATCGGAACGAAACAGTATGAAAATTGTCTAGTGACCTATGATCCAAACCGAATGGCGAGCCGGCATGGCAATACTGTGCGTAAGTGCGACGCAATGAAACCTATAGACGAAAATGGAAGTGAAGAAGAGAAAAAACATAAATCTAAGCCATACCCCTTTTTTCAATATTTTTACTTTCCGATACTTTACCGTAGGTATAGTATAGGAAAGTATCGGATTCACCCCGTTTGGTCGAAGTCGGGATTTCGACGGATCTCCACGAATCTCGCTCCCCTGAATCCGAAAAAGTGGTTTTTGGCTTGATG
>JARJEB010020788.1:0-13902 GCA_030264535.1 Liometoxenus newtonarum | reverse complement strand
CTCTACTGTCCATCCAGTAGTTTTAATAGTATTAGATCTATGGTATTGGCCTTACAGGATTTTTATGGAAAATAAATCGCGAACAGTCCGCAGACTATTATTTCGTGCGTACATTTTTATTATTTCTACCTTTTTTTCGGTTGCGTACATGATTGATGAAGAATTTGTAAACAATCAATTCAAATTATGACAACTAACAGTAACTGACAGTAACAAATTACTTTGATCGTGCATCCCCGTTGCCATGAGTTTGACTCGTTTATTTTACCATCTTACATAGGAACATAGCACATGCTATGTTCAACGATAAATTAATCGCACGGTATAATATATACATCGGCATGCGGCCATTTCGTATTCTCTTGTATTATGCAAAAATCATAAATCTATCTGTCTATATTTTCACAAGTGTTTAGTTCAGCGAGAGGTTCAGAAAGTTAAGAAAATTCATCCATATCCTTCCAAAATGAAATGTAAACAACACCTTTTCGCCAACGCCAAACGAGCTCTTATTCATTCCTATTTACTATTCTTTCTGTTGAATCCTTCTTTGTTGTAGAAAACACAGCAACTTGTATACTTATATCTATAAAAGAAAACATGAAGAAATTGGACTATTTCGGACAAAAGTTTTATTTACGTTTACACTTTTAAAGAAATATGTTTGAAATAAGAAAATCTATTTGTGTAGAAAATACTGACAGACAGTTGTTTGCGTTGTGCAGATTAAATTTGTAAATCCCCACAGCGAACATCATTTGCTACGTCCAATCTGCTTCTACCCGTTGTATGTACGAACGAACATTTTTGCGAACATTCAACAAGAAGTATCTACGAACACTGCACTGGGAGCATCGGTTCAGAGTTGAGACGGTCGAGAAACAAACATTTGTTGTGATGGTAGCAAGAACAGCTTCGTGTATTGATTATAGAACCCGTTAACAATATTTTCCAGCATTTGTACAGAACTCACTACAACTACTCTTAAGTTATGCCATAGAGATAGAAGTCTAAAGAGAGAAGCCCGGCGTTATAATTGTTGTCTAATATTCAAAACTCTGGCAACAAATTTAACAGCTCGCGAAACAATTAAAAATAAATGTTTTCAAAGTTGATTTTTCTCACTGTTCTCCTTTAGTGCATCGTATTATTTACTTTTGCAAATTATGAGATAACAATGTTCCACTCTAAGTGTTCCTTTTTCACATGCCTATGCAACCAAATAAACGTTGCTGCTGCGCATTTTGGTTGTTATTAACATGGCGGCAATCGGTGCAGTAATTCAAGGTCATCGCCTAACTATATAGAGAAATACACCAAATCGCCATATTGTCTTGCACCTAAGAGGCACGAAATTTGAAATAGACTCCAGTCTCACATCAGTAGTCTGTGCGTGTACTTTGGGTAGTCTATAATTTAATGTTTTAGTTTGTTAGTGTGATTACATTTGTAACACTACTTTTCCTCTAGGAATATTATAACTCTATGGGTTGGGTTTTATGTAAGTAAGTACATAATAGCAACATTGCAAAGAAAACACAATTTCTTCTTCTCCTTATACTATTTTTTCTTCTCATAAATTGTAACAATATAGAACACATACATACATAAAATAATAAATATGTATATTGTTGATGAGAAAAAGTAGAAACTTATATCGAGGGTACATTTAAACAAATTCACATCAATTCTTGAGTAGTCGTTTTCCATAATCATCAATCACATATTGACACTGCCGGCACAAATTTAGTCTGTACACCCTGGATCTATGTAGACTATTCAAACTGCGAGTGTTCCCTTAAGTAACCCGACAACGTATATCGATCAAAATCACACCCAATTGCTAGAAATTGCATCGAAATCCGTTCTGACTGACAGGAGGAGCAGACTCAATTTTATTTGTTATTTCAAAATTTAAAAATATCTTGCTTGGCAAAGATTTTCATTTTTTTTTTTTGCATTTGCATTGTTTTGGTCTCCGGGTATATATATATACGCAGTATTCAGAAGTAATCTTTCCTTAAGGATATTCAGGATCCGGATCAGGATATGTTTATATTTGACCTCAAATCCCAAAATAATATTATTCCAAAATTTCCCAAAATTAATCTTAGACATAAAATCTTCAGCAAATCTCCGCCTTTGGTAATTTCATCTCTTCCGCAACATTTCACCGCGATACGTAACTGCATTCAATCACGTCTTAAAGACGTCATTCTTCTTGATGGCAAAATCCCTTCTAATGGCGCTACTATTATTCATTTATTCAAATATCCAGAATGGAAAACAGATGAAGTTAATTTCCGTTTTACATTTGAATGATACGCAAAAGGATGACGGAGTTTTAAATTAAGTTGTTCTCTCCTTTTTCTCGTCCTGACTGGAGGCCTGCAGATGCTCACTTGCAATGAGAGTAAATGATCTTTTTCCCATACACACACACACACCCACCCACACACACACCCACACACACGCACACACACACACACAGCGAGAGAAAAAATGATGGGTACCAACAAGATGGTTCGCGAATCACAAAGAGTAAAGTATCGTATGATAAAGTTTCCTTCAGGTCCTGTGCTTGTGCTTTCCATCCCTTTTTTGTTTGTGCGGATTTCTTCCAAGATAACAATGCAATATGATAATGAAGACCTAAGTTCTAGCCCTAAGAGTAAATATAAGAGGCTTTTGGGCAAAGGCAAAGATGACTGGACGATTTTACTTCTCTCTGTGATATATAATAATCAAAGAAACACAATGCGGTTTGCTTCTTTTGAACCGTAATGCTACTGGCTTCCCTACTGCCTTTGCTTTCGTTGCGATGATAATGTGAATGTTACTCAGCGAAACTTTAAGAGCAGAGAATCAAAAGCCGTAAAAGCCGCCGCGTATGAAGAAGTACAAAGTGCGAACTAAAAATAAGTGTGTGGAGTCAGGAGTGAAGCCATCACTAATGAAAACGAAGAAGAAGGCGGTTTTTAGGCAATATTTTCCATTGCCTTTGAAGGATAACATCATAAGAGTTCATTTTCTTATAAGTTTTCTATCAAAACTTTTCCCTCTTACCAGATACGTATTAATTATACGTTACTTATTTCTTCATTAATTCTTGGCTCTTGCGAAATGTTAAAATTCAAGAATGCATATTACACTGTAGATTGTATAAGAAGTTAACAAAAACGAATTGTTTTCCTAAAGATTCAAAATGAGAGGCGTGTATACTATAGCTATATACTGGTTGACGTGATTGATTGATGATATCGCAAATGAATAACCAACTTCCATGCCAAAACATTTACAAAGTCGAGTAGTTATACACAGAACACGCAAAAAAACCGCATCAACGGTCGGTCGCTCGCTCGTTACGTTGTGTTCATTTATTCGTTCCTTCGGTGGTTCGCTCTTATACGATCAGAGCAAATTGAAACTAACTATGCAAAAGCACGAAAGTATATGAGTTTTATTCGATATATACAATGTGTTTTGAGATATAATATAACTCATTCGAAAATAAAAAGGGTCAGCTTTTATAAATTTATTCACCCGAAATACCGATAGTATACAATATACGCGAGGGCGAAGGTTACGTAGCGAGGCAAAGCCGAGCGGAGTAATCGCCCGAGCATATAATTGCGCGAATTGAATAATATACTTTATCCGCGACGACAAAATTTAATTATTCACCCGAAATACCAATAGTATATTATTCACTGAGCGCATATGCAGGCTATTGTACGCGAGGGCGAAGGTTACGTAGCGAGGCAAAGCCGATCGGAGTAATCGCCCGAGCATATAATTGCGCGAATTGAATACTATACTTTATCCGCGACGACAAAATTTAATTTTGATACTGCAGTATGGCTTTCAAACTTAAAAATTCAACCATGGAATTCAACTTGCAGTGTAAAGACGTTTGCTTGACAGACAAAATTTGATAACCGGCTTCAGCCTGTGTGTCACATATCATTATTGAATGCAGGGAAGGGCTGCGATTGGCGTAAAGTAAATCTCTAGAGGAATAATGGATTTATTATTGACGTGTGTCAAGCTGATTATTCGCGAGTGATATTAATGTGGGTTATTAGTTGTCTACCTACACACCTAATAATGGTTGTTTTACTTGGCCGTCGCGGATAAATTTAATTATTGCTATAGAATCTACTGAACACCAAACACATTGTATAACAAAAATAATATGTCTGAATCGTGTTTCTTCTTTTTTCCATCAACTCCATAATATACTATACATTGTTGAACGATAATATTCAAAAAAATACATTTTTGAATAGGTGCCAATTTTTTGAACTCCCAAGTCATTGCCTTCAATATCAACTACCACATACAAGTTCAAGACATTCCTGAATAACATACTAGCTTCGAGAATCGAGTGTCCTGTGCGGTGTCATAAACAATTTCACTGGATATTCCGTAATAATCAGATCCAATATAAATGCAGTCATCCAGAAATTAATTTTTATGCAAAATACGTTTGGCATCTAAATACAAAAAATGATTAAAAATGAATAACAATCGTTGGGACTGATTGAGTAATTCGCAAATACAATTGAGATGTTCCATTTCAGCAGGTGACCGATTTGACCTTTATTTAACCTTTCCAATAAACAGTTAGGTCATCCCGTTCACTCGGATTCGGTCTCGGATTTGGCTCAAATAAGCTCTGAGCTTATTTTTACTTTTTTCTTGAATGACGAAGACGAAATGCAATGCAAGGTGAGCATTGAATGAGCGATATGACCCTTGCTGTTTTTTTTCGGATCAACTGAGATTAAAATTAGCGCTGTGACGTAGGCATGACGTAACTTGAAACATCTGGATATTTTTGTATATTTATGAATTATTCATATTGGATCACTCTGTATATTTTCCAATGTGTTTTCGTTTTTACGAAACATTGAATTATACAATATCCTCATCCTTTTCAAGCATTGTGAATTGTGAACGTAACGTATATAATTAATAACCGGACGTTGTGCAAAATTCAATTCGAACAAAACTCACACCGCATTTATTGAGATACATCTCTGCAATGTGCATGTTATATGTTCGTGGTTTTGTAAATTGTACACTGCGCTTTCCATATTCATATTGCACATTTCATACGCCATTTAATAACAAAAATCTTTTATCATTGAAATAGAACGGTTTGTTGGTTATATTGCGGGATCGGTTGCAGTAGTTTCATGTTCTTTCTTGTGTGCTCTATATGCGGAATTAAATTTGCGATATTATTATTAATATTTCAGTGTAAATTTAATATTCACAGTCTGGAATTGAGCTTTTGATTTATGGTAGGTGTGCGCCTAGACGTCAAAAATGTAAAGAAATCTAAGATCGAAGTATATAAGAAACCCTTCATCATTTTCATTGTGATTATCATCTTTTGCGGAGTTTAATTAACGTGCAATTAAATTTCGAATAAGAACTGAAGCCAAAGCATATTCGCTCTTTCACACTCTTTAGTCATGGTAAATCGAAACCATTTGTAGGAAAAGCCCCATTCTAATTATTGTTCCATCTCTCCCTCTTCTTATATTTTGTCGTTTTATTATTACTGCCATTGGAACGTCTATGGAACACAAAAAGATACTTAAACGTTAAGTATCTCAAAGACAAATTAAATTAAATTGCCAAGTATTACGGCAATGGCCATATTTAGCGGATGCTTTTAAGGTATAGGTACCTATAGCGGGTCCAACAAAATCCATAAGTACTTCGCGTCGCGTTGCGTTCGATAAATTATTGATTAGGCTTTTAATGAAATGAAATAAAAGAGGGTAGTCAGAGCTGAGCGTGGTTCGAGAATTGGGGAATCTTTGCCGTTGAGTGTACTAGTGGTAGTGTGTGTATGTGTGGACTTACGTATCGACGAGTTGATCCTCTTCAACGACGGACAAACTCTCCATAGACCAATACGAAAACTGATGGAGGTCGTTAATTCGGATTTGGGCAGCGTGACCGGCTCTTTGGTGTACAGCCACGTACCACTCACGAAGGCGACTACCAGGGTGCACAAGGCCATTAGGCCCCATAACACGCCCAAGCGAGACAATCCTTTTGATTTGCAACACATTACAAACACAACGAACGCACAAACACGGTTTTCTTCCTTCGTTCATATGATTTTATATTACGTGCGAACGAAACTGTATACGTATAACGTAATGATTCCGTTGATCGTCCGATTCACTTGGTCCTGCTTTATTTTTTCTTACACTAATGCTCGAACTCGTTCTTTTCGAGGATGAGGTTCGTTGTGCAATTCGAACAATGACGAAGTTGCGAAAGTTTTTACACGTCCTGCAGCATTTCCACCGAATCAGTTCCATTGTTGCGTTGAAAAGATAAGAATTTTTCGTGGACGTCCTTCGTAGTGTTCGAACAGCAACGGCGCTTCCTTATTTGGTTCGCAATGATGGTCATTATACACATCTTGATGATGACGATGACGATGCTGTGTTTGTGATCATTTGTTATAGAGTAGCACCTGGAAATGAAAAAAGAAAATATTTCAGATATTATATCACTTTCTATACATTTAGGTAGAGTTTTCATTTTAATCATCTCATTTTATCACGTAACTAACATAGGCAGGGACGGACTGGCCATAAGAGCTTTCGGGAATTTCCCGAGAGGCTGCTAGGTCGGATGGCATAAAAGATCAACTCGATAACTAGATATGCGATCATGAGGCTGCTTGCAAAAAATTTCCCGGGCCGATTGCAAGAACTAGTCCGTCCCTAAACATAGGTAATAAAATAGGTAAGTTTTAATTAAGCATCAATAATTGTTACGTTCAAACGGTCAACGTTTTAATTAAAACTTAAAACGTGTTTATTAACATTTATGTCGTTAATTAACGACTTAGTTAAACCGATTTCGCATGTTTCCAACTCGAAGTATTGATTCGATTAAACAAACTTAGGTATATGAGTAGGAATTGTTAAAATAAGCATTAATAGTACATTACGTAATAAAAGCGGAAAAGTTACAAATAATTTTATAGAAGGAAAACAAATTAGCTAAAATAAGTGAGGACAACCTATAGAACTAGTGAGCTCATCTGGTTGCATCCATTCAGGCGATTGTCAACTTCGTGGCCAACTTCAACTTGTGCGACTTCAACTTTTCCAGTTTCATTTCGTCACACATGACACAATATAATAATTTTATAGACTGGAAAAAGTCTAGTGATGCTAACTTCGGCATGCTCGATTGACTTTACCAGTTTCATTACATAACACCTTGAAGGTACGGCTTCAGCGTCTGCTATTTGTGGGTATTTGCCTATTTTCCGTTGTGGTCGTAGAAAAAATGTTGAACAAAAAGTGATGTTAAAATTGTACTTCAAATAATTCAAATCTTTAATACGGGGACATTTATTATAAAACTATTGTAATAATATTGTGAAACCTTGCACTGTAGCACTTCTAAAATATATTGAAACTGGAAAACCTCTCAAAAACACTCAAACCTTTCCAAGTTGACACACAGACGTACGTATAAATAATTTTAGCAAATCAGCTGAAATAATAAAGTGAGGGCAACCTATAGAACTAGTGAGCTCATCTGGTTGCATGCATCCAGGCGGTTGTCAACTTCGTGGATAACTTCAACTTGTGCGAGTTACTTTTCCAGTTTCATTTCGTCACACATGACACAATATAATAATTTTGTAGACTGGAAAAAGTCTAGTGATGCTAACTTCGGCATGTTCGATTGCCTTTACCAGTTTCATTACATAACACCTTCAACGTACGGCTTCAGCGTCTGCTATTTGTGGGTATTTGCCTATTTTCCGTAGTGGTCGTAGAAAAAATGTTGGAAAAAAAGTGATGTTAAAATTGTACCTCAAATAATTCAAATCTTTAATACGGGGACATTTATTATAAAACTATTGTAATAATATTGTGAAACCGTGCACTGTAGCACTTCTAAAATATATTGAAACTGGAAAACCTCTCAAAAACACTCAAACGATTCCAAGTTGACAGACAGACGTACGTATATATAATTTTAGCAGGGAATATACGAGGATATACGCAATACTAGGTATAGAATGACGTTGAGATTTTATAGCAGACAATTTCAACAATATCCAGGAAGTGGTGTGGATGTGTGATATGTGGATTTCTGGTATATCGTCTCCTTAGAATGTACTTCATCTCATTCTTTCTGTTCCTATCATATACATATATGGATGTTATGTGTTTCTTATATAAATGTGAAACGAGAGTTGAAAGCCAAAGGACTTGGGAGGAGATTCTAGAGGCTCGAGCGTTGCAAAGTAAAATGAGATATATTTGAATGATCTTCGATATTACATTTGTGCGTCCACCCATTGTAAGATTTGTACGAATTCAGTGCCGTTCATGTTTTCAGAGAGCACAGAGAACAAAAAGCGAAAAATCGCACACACGATGGTGGCTGGGCGAAAATGTCAAAAGTCGAATCGAATCAAAAAGCCTTCAGAACTGATATTAAATTCCAGGATTGTACATGTACATGCAATTCAAACGCACCTATATTCTCAAGTCGCCATGAACTCTTTATATTTCGACTTTCCAGTGCATTCACTCACAGTGCAGAATGCACTTTTGATCATTATTTTTGAGTGGGATAGTATTTTTATTGAAAAGATCCACATGATTACCTACAAATACATATTACTGCGCTATTTGAAATTTTCTATTTCATTGAACATTATCGTTTGTTATATAATGTTATATATAAACTTCTGCATGATATGGATGCATGAATGAACAACCAATTATGATCTTATATTTGTTTTTACGGTTTGAACAGAATTCTTCGTATTCCTAAAACATTTTTTTTAGATTCTTATTCTAAACCTAAACGAAATTCTCTACTACTGAATAATTCGTTCCTTTCTAGTAAGGAAAGATATAGGTGTTCTGTCAAAATATCGACTGATCTCCGCGAATCTCGCTTCCTTGAGTTCGAAAAAGTGTTTTTTGGAGTGATGTGCGTATGTGTGTGTGTGTGTGTGTGTGTGTGTGTGTGTGTGTTAGCAAAATTCCTGGCAAACCAAGCAACGTGTCGGAATGAAAGTTGCTATCTGGACATCTGTCACTTTAACGTGAACCTGGATTAAAAATAAAGAAAATCGGCCGATACTTGAATGTCAAAACAAAAAATTTACGTATAAGTGGCAAACAAAAAATACGTGCTTGTACCACATTTTAACATCTATTTATAAAATTTTCCCGCATGATACATAGTTTGTGAGATATTAATTCCTAAAATTTCAAATTAGTAACAATGAACGGCCAGAATGACTAGGGCTAGGTGTTTGTGTGTTTGTTAGAAAAATTCCGGGCAAACCAAGCAACGTATTGGGATGAAAGTTCCTATCTGGGCATCTGTCCCTCTAACCGCTAACGTGAACTTGAATTAAAACTACTTAAATGTCAAAACAAAAAATTTACGTATAAGTATGGCAAACAAAAAATACGTGCTTGTAGTGATTCGAATTCTCTAGATTTCAACATCTATAATATTTTCCCGTAGGATGCATATAGTGTGTGAGATATTAATTCCTAAAATTTCAAATTAGTAACAATGAACGGCCAGAATGACTAGAGCTAGGTGTGCGTGTGTTTGTTAGCAAAATTCCGGCCAAACCAAGCAACGTATTGAGTTAAAATTTGATATCTGGGCATTTGTCACTCTAACGTGAACCCGGATTAGAAATAAAGAAAATCGGCAGGTACAGAAGCCGTAGGATGCATAGTTTGTGAGATATTAATTCCTAAAATTTCAAATTAGTAACAATCTCAAACAATGAACGGCCAGAATGATTAATGCTAGGCGAATTTAACGCACCGATTTTTCCTATCCCTTTTATTGTAATTTTCAAGACTTACGTTTTGGCGTAGGTTTTTTGATCTCTACTTGATTTCCTACTCGAATTCGCATTTATATTCTTTCTTGCCTATGTTATCCGGGACAAGAATGTAACAGCAAAATTTCTATCGAAAAACCACAACGCTGATAAGAATAACGCATCACTAATTCGCATCGCATGCCAGTTGGTTGCGTATCATGTGCTCTCAAATGAAAAAAATACCCAAATTTATAAGCACACAACTCAACTCGTGAGATACAGGTTGTTCGGAAAAATAGGTTTTTTATTTTATCAAAATTCACGAAATCTCAAGATGTTTTTAAAAAGTTGTTAACATTGTAATTCCTCCAAAACCATCATCACCAAGGAATTATTAAGGCTAATTTTGACATTTGGAAATTGATTAATACAATCTATTTAGTTTTAGGTAAATAATGATTTACTAGAACAAGCTGTATAAAGTTAGCACTATTTGGGCAATGAGCAACAGAATCAACGCAACGCGAAATGGTTTTGCATCGTTACTTGTCACATCACATTGTTTTCTACTTTACAAGGTTGAAAACCAACTGGCATGTTAATGTACGGGACGCTAACGTTCGTTGGTAATGTGCCATCACATCAAGCTATATACGCTCTAACCCTGCTAGACTAGCTGTTAGGGGTGGTTTTGGTTAAGGCGAGTTTCCACCAAACCGACAAAACAGAAACTGAGTAGTTTGAAAATAACTACTCAAGATCAATTTTTTTTTTAATATTTCGGAAATTTTTCAAAAAAATAAACGCTAGGTCTTACCTTCACCCCCATACGGAAATAACAATGCATAAATTTTTTTGAATTCGAGTTGCTTGCGATGTTTACAACCTCAATTCATTTTTTATTTTGTCAATTTGGTGGAAATCCGCTTTTACGTTACAGTGGCATTTCAGTTTTCTACTCTAATTCAACCCTTAATTAAAGAATGGTGCATATACATACACATTGTGCGTTTTTATACGTAAGACTTCTCAAACACAACAGACCATAAATACAGAGTGAGCCTATTCATAGATTACTCACGCAATTGGATGCCAATCATTTTCAATCACTTTGTATAACATATTAATAAGAGGAAAAAATCTTCAACACCAAACAATAAAAGTAAACAAATTTAAATAATATGTAATCGAAGTATACTTATTTAATATAATCCCTAGAGACTAGAGAGACCCCACCCCTCAATGGGATGCCATATTTATCTCCAAAATTAACGGAAAATTCAAAATAAACAACTCAATAATTATGTATATACATACAGTGTCAAACTTCAAATATTGACGATATTGACTAGGAAGAGGTCAATATAGCCGGCAACAAATCAAATCACCACATGTGGCGCTAGTGCCTACTTAGGAATACACAGATAACGTACTCATGGCCCCTCTAGGGATTATATAATTCCCGGTATGAAATACGCATAGTATTTTTATAAATAATAAATTGAATAGGAGGGTTCACCAACATTGCATGAAAATAAAATATTAAGCGTTAAGCGCAATAGTACTTTAATAATATATGTTTATGAATAGTAAAGTATTTGCGGTAGTGTAATAGGACAACCGGAACAAAAATATGTTTAATATTTCACAATTTATAATTCGGAAGTTCCGAATATCATAGATATATTTAATTATTCTTTTAACATCCAATTAAATTGCAAAATTGCAACGAATTCATTAAAAATTGCAAGTAATTTGTTTGCTTAAACGAGGTTCTTGATTTTCAACAATTCTTGTTTTAATTTTGACAAAATTCGAGACGAGATCGAGACACAAGATTTCTTGTCTCTCTTGTTTGAACTAATATACAGGGTGGTTGAGCAAACAGTACCCAGCGAATAACGCCCAAACCGTTATAGATCCAAAAAAAAGTTTTAAGTAAAAATGTTTACGTTTCTTATGTAGTTACAGGGTTTTCCATTTAAAAAACAGTGAAACACCCTGTATCTGGAAAATGCTGATGGTTAGCATGTAACTCCTAATGCAGTTTTATAGAAAACAAGAAACTTGGAAACTTTATTTAAAACTATTTTTTGTATCTTAAAAGGTTTGTGCGTTATTCGCTGGCTATTGATTGGTCAACAGGGCGTATTACAATTTTTTGCAAAAAAAGTAAATACGGCCCGGTCCTGGATACGCTACTGTTGGTCAACCACCCTGTATAGTTGAAAACCCTACGGAAACTATTACAGTTAAATAATAATAGGATTGATTTTGCAAAAAAATGTCACCATAATTATAGTTTTAATTATTTTCGTATTTTTATCGTTTTATAAATAAAAATTCTTTTAAAACATTCGTGTTTCATTGCATATTGCCGCTATTAGCATCAGTATTTACAGAGTCCGACGTTTATGGCCTCACATTTACCTAATGATTAATTAATTAACTAAACATCGTGCGATGCTTCATAGTAAAGCGTGCAAAACTCTAAAAAATAATACAGCTAGTGTTAGTCGTGCTATGTGGAATGTACCTAGGGGTAGCTAGGACTAGTCACTAGGTGAAATAGCGTTGAATGGGTGAATGTGTAATACTCGAGTTTCGTTGCACAAATGTCGCGCCGGTGTCTGTGGAGAATAAAATATCGCTTGTGGTTTATTCTTTCTCATATCTGGTTTTATTCAAAAATATAAATATAAAAAGCAAGGTTTGTTTCTTTCCCGTATTTCCCAGTTTCCGTTCATTTCGGTATTGCATTTTATTTCGTTATTTCTCGTGTTTTTTTACTTTTCTTTTTTCGTTTCTATTTTATATTATTGCACAATATTCTATGTAAAAGCAAAGCAATTCACGTTTAGGGATGCCTTTTCGTTTCACTATAGTTTGTGGATCAGAAGTATAGATTTTGTAAATTATGATATTATGCAGACACACTTCAGAACTGAATCGAGTTATTTTACATTCCAGAATGCTCGTACAGTGTGTTACAAGTTGCATATATCTGTATTGGCCTACAAAACTAAATGTAGATGGCGCTGAATTGTAGTAATATTGTGGATACAATGAGTATAAAACAAATTACGGTTTTTACACTTTTATCCTTGCTTCAAATATACTGCAATCTAAATGTAGATGGCGCTGAATTGTACTAATATGGTGGAAATAGTGAGTATAAAACAAATTACGGTTTTTAGACTTTTATGCTTGCGTTAAATATACGGCAATCATGAAAATGATTTGTAATGCATGAGAAATCAAGGATTCACTCACCAGGTTATACGGGTTAGCTGAAATGGACAATGGACATTAAAACGAAAAACCTAAATGGCTAAATTAAATTCAATTTTGTGGATTTATAGAACGCATTTCACATTCTTCTAATTAACATAAAATTTTAACACATTTTTAACATCTCTTCGTGTGAATTCGCGTTAGACGCGAGCGCTTAAAGCGCTATTTTTTGGTGTTCTGTGCGTTCTGTATTGCTATGAATCAATGAATCAGCGCTCACTTCTCCAATGCGCACACGTTTTAGGTGCTTGTAAGCGCCAAGTAGCGCTTGTATTCGCGTTGGACGCTTTAAGCGTGAGCTCTGAAAGCGCTAAATTTTGGTGTTCGCCATGAATCAATTTCTCACCGCTCACTTCTCCAAAGCGCACTCGTTTTAGGTGCTTATAAGCGCCAAGTAGCGCTTGTATTCGCGTTGGACCCTTTAAGTGTGAGCTCTGAAAGCGCTCATTTTTGGTGTTCGCCATGAATCAATTTCTCAGCGCTCACTTCTCCAAAGCGCACACGTTTTAGGTGCTTATAAGCGCCAAGTAGCGCTTGTATTCGCGTTGGAGAAGTGAGCGCTGAGAAATTGATTCATGGCGGACACGAAGAATTAGCGCTTTGAGAGCTCACGCGTAACGGGTTCTTCGCGAAACCGCGCGCTACTTGGTGTTCACACGCACCCAACACGAGTCCGTTCTGAACAAGTGAGCGCTGAGAAATTGATTCATGGCGAACACCAAAAATTAGCGCTTTCAGAGCTC